>JAQFVV010007126.1:0-157887 GCA_028023455.1 Epiperipatus broadwayi
TGATGAGCATGTTGCAGGAAGGACCTATCGATTGGCACTCCCCAATGCAGATGTTAACCCCCCCCCGTACAACAATATTTCCTGCTCATCAGAGGATATAGCACCATAGAGACTGGAAGCATCTAGACATTTCTGTGTTTGGTTTTCCAAACGGTGCAACTAGAGTTCCATCTCACTACAACCTGACTCACCTAGGTCTAGTTATGCCAGACGTAGCTCAGGAGGCATGAGATTCTCATGAACAAGTGCACTGAATGATGAGTGATGTAATAACAAAAAAAATAGAATTGAACAACTGGATAACTCAAATTAATTTTAAGTAACAATAATTTTATTTAATAACAGGTTTAAATAAATGTCCATCAAAGAAAGTATTTCATTGACAGTCCCTTGTATCCCTTCGGCCTACTTCCAATAACATTTTTATATGACTTAAAAAATGTAATCTGTTGAGAGTATAATAAAGTCCTTCTTTCAATAGTTCTTTAACAGTTTACATCTTTAATCATTTAGTTAACTCACAGAGAGGAGTGTGATATATTAAGACAACAGAGATAATAATGAAGACAACTGATAGCATTTAATTCAGAGTTCCACTTAATTCAACAAATATTTTATTTACAGTCCATTGTGTATCTTGGTATACATCCAATAGTAGGGCAATATGAATTAAAAAATGTGAGTTTTTTAACAATTTAAATTTTACATCTAATTCAGAGTTCCACTTAATTTTAAGTTAGTTAAAGCATAATACATATGTTTTATTCATGGTTATCCAAATCCAGGTTTGAATCCATACTATATGCACATTTATCCTAGGTTCGTTGGTTTGGTATTCTTATTTCTCAACTCGTATGTATATAACATGTTTTAATTCTATGTTTATATTACTTTTTTCAGAGTTTTCAGATGTTTAAAAACAACAGAAAAAAAAAAAGATTTTCTCAATCTTTCAACTTATTTAAGGACATGGTTCATTATACACATATAACATTAATTTTTATTGACATACTAACCCATATTTAAATGTTTGAATTTGTTCACAAGATAGTATAAATCTACTAAATACATTCATTTTGAATGTATACCTTCATTTTGATATTTTCTAATTTTATCTAAATTATAAACATGTTATTATAATTTAATTAATTATGGTTATGTGTAATATTCTTATACAATCAATAGGCAGGCAAGCATTTGTAATTTTATTTGGTTACTCTAATATCTATCATAAATATTGTTGTTTGGTCTGCCACAGATTATGTTTCCAGATATAAGTTGATCAGTAGTTTCATTTATAATTTATCAATAATAAATGTATTTTCATGTAGCTACATTTATACATAATTTTAGTTTCATTTATAATTTCTCAATAATAAACGTATTTTCATGTAGCTACATTTATTCATAATTTTAGTTTCATTTACAATTTCTCAATAATAAACGTATTTTCATATAGCTACATTTATTCATAATTTTAGTTTCATTTATAATAAATGTATTTTCATATAGCTACATTTATTCATATTTTTTTTAAGAAAGGCGTTTTGTCTTGTCTTTTATAAACACACATAGTATCGAATATTTTATAGAATCATTACCTTCATTTTATCCAGTTTGTTCCTTCATATCCATGATGTGACTGCATTCAAAGGGGGCATTATATTTCAGCTGAATGGCATTATTTTCTTTCTATGATGTTTATCCAGGCAAATCTTGGAGATACATGGCTTTTGATGAAGAGAGAAAGCTGTTACTGTTTAGCCTTCCATCACTATGTTTTCCTTAATAATGTTTTCTTTTTCCATCATTAACAGTGGTTCATTAACTGCTCTTAAAATCTTTTGAGATTTCTTTTTTCTTTAAATCTTTTTCAAAAAATCTTTTGAAAAAAAAATCTACTCTAAAAATATCTCTTTGAAAAACTCTCTGAAAAACTCTTTGAAAAAAACTGCCCTGGACTTCCTACTCATTTATTTATATTCTCCTCCCTGGATTGATTAAGCAGAATTTTCCATTGTATCTGATTTGTTATACAGCTCTCATTTAAGCCCAAGTGCTTTTTTCTTCTTAAGGATTGGACAATCTATTTTTAGTGGGATAGATAAGAGATCATAAGGCTTAGCCATGTTTTCCAATTTATTAAGACTCCCTCAAGCTATTATCACACTTTATACGACAACATCATTCCAAAAATTAAAAATGTAATATTTTTAATAAATTCCAGCTTTTATTTATATCATAATTTAAAACTATAAAATCAATAATGATTTATCTTTATTTTATTTTCTCAATTATAGAAAATAATGATTTTCTTTCTTAGATTGATGAATCTTAATAAAGATTTGTACTTTTTTTAATTGCAGATTTAAACGTATTTGTTGTCTTTTTTCTTTTTAATTTGGCCAAATTATATTTCCTTTTTCATTGCTGTCGATTTTCATGATTCTTTTGTTTCTTTAACTTTTTAGTTTTCCTTAACCATTATTAAGTCTTTTCTTTTCTTTTTTAATGACAAATCTAGTCTTTTTTAATGGGGTGGGGAGGATCTTTTGAATATATATGTGGAACAGTATATCTGTTTCATTACCCCCCCCCCACCAAATTTTGGGGATGAAATCATCTTGAAGTACGATTTTATTCCACATACTATACACATCATTTCTCCTTACTGCATCTCTTCTGGTTTTAGATGTGCTGATGAAATGGGTAAGATGAGCTGGAAAAGCGAATACATGAACCGTAGTTCTCCAATGCCAGAATAAGTAGATGACCAAGCACAAAATACTAGTACACACTGCCCCATGATGTCATGAGAAAATAATCTCATTTTTAAGCACTACCTCTCTTCTACCTAGTGGGACCATCCAACTAAGAGTAGGAGCCAGGAAAAATTTGTCACTTAGCCAGCCCTGCTCAGCTTCTTTGAGTCTTAGGGGCTTATTCATTTGGTCTATTCATGAGGCCTATATATATACACGCTATTGGACTACTCTAGGAGCTCAACATTCAGGTCTAGACAGTGCCGAGCATATATTTCAAAGCATCATAACACAATGCATTCAAGCAGCCCTTCTCAATCATCCACCCACCTTGACATGAAAAACACAAATTCATGCATCACTACATCCCATTCACAAACTTTGTCCATGAGCTATCTTTATTTTATTATTCTGAATTATAACTACAGCCTGGCTTGGGAGATTGGTGATCATGATGAGTTCTCCTATGTCATCTTTCTTTGTTTTGAGGTGATGGACTTCTATTTTGTCCTATTTTGGGGCATTTTTCAGGCCATACATCATCATGGTGGCTTGCATTGCTAGCCACACCTTTCTGCAAGTTATCATCACTATTAGATCTTTTTATAACCTGAGTTTGATATGGGCTATGCATATTGCCTGTTGAATATCTTCTTTGCCTTTTCCATGATGGTATCCCATTTCTTTGGTGATGATACCGTGGTGGTGGGTCAAAGTTGTTATATTTTCGAGGAGGCATTTTTCTTTTGTATCTGATGACTCCTATTCTAGGCCCATCATCTCTTCTATAGTGAGGTTTGTTTTGTGGTTGCTTTGCTCCTCCTTCCTTGGTTGCTGATGCACTGCAGCTATCATAGGTTGTTAATAGTTCAGCAACCTGCTCAATAGCTCGACAATCAGTCCCAATTAGCATTCTTTCTATGTAACTTGGGAAGCTGCACTGTATCAATCTACAGATTGGAGTTTAGTAGGGGGTCAGATGTCAAGGCTCTTAACCTGGCCACCTATCTTCTAAAGAAGGGTGTATAAGGTTCTCCAGGTGGACATTTCTCCTGGGACACCTTATATTTAATCCCCTCCTGATAATCATCACTCCAGTAACAGCTCATTAGTGCTCCTTTAAAATCATCAAAATTTGTAGGTTGGGTGAACAGTGAGTCCCACCATGCTTGTGCTGCCCCTTGGAGATGACTACATGCTATTGCCAGTTTTGCCTCTTCTGTGAATACATTAATACTAAAGTACCTCTCCAAACTTTTTACATATTCTATAGGTGCTTCATTACAGCTCCCTGAAAATGTTCTAATTTTTAAGAATTGATTTACAATTCCAGATATCTGGTTAGTTATAGGGACATCATGACTAACTTGATAATTCTCTTTTTGACTTTCTTTTTGGGACTGTTTCTTCCTTTCCTGGTTTAAGCAATGTATAGCTATTTTTTAATTTCTCTTTCATCTGGGTGGTCAATATATCCACCTGCTCCTGCATGGATTCTTGGATTCTTATTATTTTTGTATCCATGGCCTCGCATATCTGAGTCATTTTGACTTCTTGCTCTATTAGTGAGCCTTTTACTTCCTCCATCACTTCCTCCTTAATTTTTAATATTTTGTTAGTCATTTCTTTTATTAACAGTCTGAACTTTTCATTTTGGCTTTCAGTTATTTCTCTGATTTGTTCTTTCAATTCTCTTTTGTCTTCTTCTCTCTGTTCTTCTCTTTTCTTGTTTTCTTCTCTCTGTTCACTATGTTCTTTTTTATCTTTCTCTTTTCTTGTTGTCTTCTTCTCTCTGTTCCTCTCTTTTCTTGTTTTCTTCTCTCTGATCCTCTCTTTTCTTGTTGTCTTCTTTTTTCTGTTCATATCTTTTCTTGTTGTCTTCTTCTCTCTGTTGTTCTCTTTTATTGTTGTCCTCTTCTCTCTGTTCCTCTCTTTTCTTGTTATTTTCTTTTATCATTTTCATTAACTGGGCTAACATAGACATCTCCCCTGTTTTCTGTGACTGCTTTTGATCATCTGCTTTGACTTCTTGTTTATCTTCTTCCTCAGGAAGATTTTCTATACTTTCTGTAATCATCAACTTTTTTGCTTTTGATCTGGTTATCATCAATATCTTTTTTTTTTTTATTTGTACTGTTTTTATTTCAATTTTGATAAGCTTCTCTCTCCATCCCAAAATTTGGTAGGGGGTAATGAAACAGGTATACTGTTCCATGTATGTATTCCAAAAATCCCCCCCCATTTAAAAAGATAATTTGATCAAATTAAAAAGGAAATAAAGCAAAAAGTTTATAGTTAAAAGAAAATCATTATTGAATTTATAATTTGAAGTCACGATATAAATAAAAGCTGGCATTTATTAAAAATATTACATTTTCAATTTTTAGAACGATGTTGGCAGATAAAGTGTGATAATTGCTTGAGGCAGTCTTAACAAATTGGAAAACATGGCTTAATACTTGTGATTCATTATCTGTCCCATGAAAAATATTGTCGAACCTTAAGAAGAAAAAGCACTCAGGCTTAAATAAAAGCTGTGGAACAAATAAAATACAGTGGGCAGAGTTGCTTAATTAATCCAGGGATAGAGTATATATAGATGAGTTGGAAATTCACAGCAGTTTTTCAGAGAGTTTTTCAAAGAGATTTTGTAAAGATATTTTTAAAGTAGATTTTTTTCCGAAAGATTTTTTGGAAAAGATTTTTAAAAAAAATATTTTTTTAAAAAAAAAGATTTTAAGAGCAGTTAAAGAACCACTGTTAATGATGGAAAAAGAAAACATTATTAAGGAAAACATAACAATGGAAGGCTCAACAGTAACAGCTTTCTCTCTTCATAAAATGCCATGTATCTCCAAGATTTGCCTGGATAAACATAGAAAGGAAATAATGCCATTCAGCTGAAATATAATGCCCTCTTTGAATGCAGTCACATCATGGATATAAAGCAACAAACTGGATAAAATGAAGGTAATGATTTTATAAAATATTCGATGCTATGTGTGTTTATAAAAGACAAGACAAAATGCCTTTCTTAAAAAAAAATTATGAATAAAAGTAGCTATATGAAAATATCTTTATTATAAATAAAATTAAAATTATAGATAAATGTAGCTACATAAAAATATGTTTATTATTGATAAATTATAAATGAAACTAAAATTATGAATAAATGTAGCTATATGAAAATACATTTATTATTGAGAAATTATAAATGAAACTAAAATTATGAATAAATGTAGCTATATGAAAATACGTTTATTATTGAGAAATTATAAATGAAACTAAAATTATGAATAAATGTTAGCTACATGAAAATATATTTATTATTGATAAATTATAAATAAAACTACTGATCAACTTATATCTGGAAACATATGTCTGTGGCAGACCAAACAACAATATTTATGATAGATATTAAAGTAACCAAATAAAATTACAAATGCTTGCCTGCCTATTGATTGTATGAGAATATTACACATAACTATAATTAATTAAATTATAATAACATGTTTATAATTTAGATAAAATTAGAAAATATCAAAATAAAAGTATACATTCAAAATGAATGTATTTAGTAGATTTATACTATATTGTGAACAAATTCAAACATTTAAATATGAGCTAGTACATCAATAAAAATTAATGGTATATGTGTATAATGAACCATGTCCTTAAATAAGTTGAAAGATTGAGAAAATCTTTTTTTTTCTGTTGTTTTTAAAAGGATTTTATTTATTATCTGAAAACTCTGAAAAAAGTAATATAAACATAGAATTAAAACATGTTATATACCTACAAGTTGAGAAATAAGAATTCCAAACCAATGAACCTAGGATAAATGTGAATATAGTATGGATTCAAACCTGGATTTGGATAACCATGAATAAAACATATGTATTATGCTTTAACTAACTTAAAATTAAGTGGAACTCTGAATTAGATGTAAAATGTAAATTGCTAAAGAACTCACATTCTTTAATTCATATTGCCCTACTATTGGTTGTATATCAAGATACCCAATGGACTGTAAATAAAATATTGTTGAATTAAGTGGAATTCTGAATTAGATGTAAAATATAAATTGTTAAAGAACTCACATTCTTTAATTCATATTGCCCTACTATTGAATGTATACCAAGATACACAATGTACTGTAAATAAAATATTTGTTGAATTAAGTGGAACTCTGAATTGAATGCTATCAGTTGTCTTCATTTGTTGTCTTAATATGTCACATTCCTCTCTGTGGATTAATTACATGATTAAAGATGTAAACTGTTAAAGAACTATTGAGAGAAGGACTTTATTATATAACAAATTACATTCATATTGTACTATTATTGGATGTTTACCAAGAGACAAGATAAATTACATGGATATGAAGGAACTTTATTTGATGGACATTTACTTAAACTTGTTAAATAAAATTGTTTTTACTTAAAATTAATTATTTTTAGAGTGACTCAACATTGCCTGTATTATCCAACTCTGCACATATATATTGTAACCATCTGGGTTACATGGGAAACTGCAACATAATTGTATGTGTGCACATATATATAAAGTAAAGGAAAAGTAGAAAGAAACACAGTCATAAATTTTTGTAAATATTTTTCTACATTTCATTTGGAATAAAAATAATAAATAAAGGTTAAATAACACTGAAATAAAACATAATTTTATTATGAAATAAATATTTTTTAAAAAGATCTAAATAAATTAATGTTGTAATACTGATTTTGAATTTAAAAACAAGCATGATTTATTTTTGAGATAATGCTTGTATAGATTTTTATTTTTTATTTTTAAAAATCTTTGTAGATTAAAAGTTGTAGATCACACCATTCATAAAATTTCAAAGTTGCTTCCAAAAGTAGCAAGTAATTAAAAATGATTTGAAAAGATTCAAATTGATTTTAATCCATATATGGACAGAAAAAACTGTTTTCAGTTACTGTGTTTTTATCCCCTCAAGATAAAAAGGATTAGACAGATTGAAAATAGCCTGCAATGTGGTTTTATCATCTCATATGACTCTATAAAAGGGCTGATAAAGAATTATCAAATTAGTTTGGCTTGCAGTTTTTGTAAGAGCTATCCAAAAGAGTCTGGTTTTAATATTTTGATAGGCAGTGGCCAAATAGGCCAGATGCAAAGTTTGAATAGCAATTTTTTTAAGACAGTTCTTGTCAAACTGAAGAGGTAGGCTAGCAGAATTGGTGTTTGAAGATTTATGAAAATAAAAATAGCTCCAATGAAAATGTAGCTAAAGTCAAGCCAGTAGATCCAGAAGTAAGCAGTCTACTAGTTCTACATACTGGAGGATTGATTTACTTGAAGACTGAGTCAACTTAAAAGTGGATCAATTAGCCTGCACAAATGTGTTCTAGAAGATAGTTTGGTGTCCTGAAGTTTATCAAGCCCTAGACATCAAGGAGAATGCCAACATACATGATTACAGCTTTCTGATTATGTCAATCCTGGACTATATCTATCTCACCAAGACCAACTCGCAAAGAGAATCACAGATAAATGTATATACAATGGTGACTAGCACTATATATAATGAGAATGAAATTTTAAATAATTTCTTAGGTAAAAATTACATTTAAAAATCTATATATTTTAAAAGATAACAAGTAAATAATTTTGCTTGAATTGAATTAAAATCTAAAAGTAATGATTGAATCATGGACAATTTATTTTGATAAAACAAAAAGGGGACATCAAAAATCTTTTTAGATTAATTTAAAAATATAATTTGTCTTAAAAAAAACTTTTTGAGTTACTTGTCAAAAAAATTGACTTTATTTTTTTTTTAAAAAAAAAAAAAAGAAAGAAAAATACTTTCATTGACTGAAAAAAATAGACTAATTAATAATATTAATTCATATCATCTATATGTTCATAGATACACATGTATGTGTGAATTTTTTATATAATCATCAAATGTATTGCACTCTCTGTGTGTATATATATATCAAATGCATGTCAGATACATTTAGGTAAAAATTAATGTAATTCTATTATTTTGATAAATTCAAATATGTTATGTAAATAAATTAATATATCCACTGATATGTGAATATATATATATATGCAGTTTTAGTAAATGTAGCATTGGTATTTGTATTATTAAAAATATAGCTTAAAAGTTTAATCATGTTTATTTTATGGTAAGTCAAATATGTTTAGAAATTACATGCACACATATGTAGGTGTGCATATAAGTCAATTGTATTGCAAATACCAATGTGTGTCAAATAGATACTTATATGTAAATTTTAATCTTTTTTTAATATTAAATGTCAATTGAAATATATTAATTGTATATTATTAATCATGTGTCTGTGTGCATATATATATATATATATATATATATATATATATGTAAACCACCATGTAATAACTTGAATTTTGTATTAACCATATATATATATAAATAAATTACAAGTGAAAATTTGTTATTATATGTTAATCAAAATCAGAAGGCCTAATTGATAATTGTAAAACCATATTCTAGAAACGTTAATATCATTTTTATTGATGTTAATAAACATGTATTTAATTGTTAAAATTATTTCAGTGACTTAATTCTAAAGAGTTTAGAATATTGTATATTTGCATCATCTCTTGGTCACATAACAGTAATGAGCCTGTGTTCTTCTGAGCTAGATTTGTGCAATAATGGCTGATATATGTGAGAATGTTTTATTAGGGTTTTGAGGCATTCGATGATTGATTATTCTGGTTGGCACATAAAAGAATATTCTTTAAAGCCTCTGCACTATTTAGTTTAGTCTATTAGAAATTAAGTTTATAGTTGGCCAGTACATTAATGGTACTAAGCGGTCAGAGCATTGACATTGATCAACATGTTTTAAAATCCCAGCTTTATTGTTTTGATTATAATGAATTTTGAAGGGTGAGCACTTAGTTGGTACATCCAAGTTATATTTACAATAATTGCCCAAGATGGCAATGGCTTAATAGTTAGACTGGTTTACAGAAGACCCATTTCCAATCCAGTCACTAGATTGACTGTTGATTTGTATTTTTTATTGTTCAAATCCAGCCACCAGATTGACTGTTGATTTTATTCTGATTTAAAGTATTGATTTATTTTTATGATATTCCCATCAATGATGTTTTACTTTATAATATTGGTTGATGTATGTTAATTAAGGTTGATTCGAGGAATAACTGCCTGAACTCGCAGAGATTCCTATCTCATGTTCTCTTCTTTTAATATATAAAACTGCTTATATATTTTTGGATATTAACATTACTTAATATCTTCTCATTTTAATATCTCTGTACTTATTACTTAATATTTTTAAACTTCGATGACTTATTTTATTATTTTAATATTTATCTCATTATTTATATTTTATTTTACATTTTGTTTGCATGGGTTGATGATGTTATTCCATCACCCAACATTTAACCTGATATGCCATCCTGTTAATATATATATATATATTATATATATATATATATATATATATATTGTACCCTCACTTCCCGATATATATAATATAACTTAAAATATGACTAGCTCAATTAAATCGTTATGCTCGGCTAAAATATGTATAACTATCATTAATATATTTTTATAATACTATATCTTATCAGATTCATTATAACTTACCAAAATTAATATAGTTCAATATCATGTACTAATTAAATAAGTATTTATTAAAATCATGAGACTATGAAGTGAAGTTACAAGTGGTAATTGAATTTACATTGAGCTAATTTCTTCCCAAGACACTATCTCAATGGCATAAGAATACTATTACCTCTTTATTATCTCATTACTACATCTACAGCACTCTTATGTCTTTTATAAAAATTAACTAACTTCAATAATAATAATAAATAAATCTCAATCTTTTATTAAGGAAATATAATTAAATAATCTCAGGTTCTTTTAATTATTTTAAAGTAATAATATTTCTTGCAGATAGGCATGATAAGGGATTTAATATCAAACCTAACTACACCTAACTTATCATAATAATAATAACTAACAATAATAATTTCTAGTGTATAAATTAATCTTATCTATTTTATTATACTATTAATCATTAAGGAGATAAGTGAATCATCTACATGTCTTTCATTTTCATATAGTATCTTAATTTAAAAATTATACTAAAATCTTATAATTTAATAATATGTGGCAATAAATAATATTATACTCTTATATTGTGCATTATAATTACCTTGTGACCATTATAATATTATATGTTAATGTCAATCAATTTCTATAAATTATATTAAGAAAATACTGTGTTTCTTTTTAAAATAATAGTAATAAATTCATATTGTGCAAATATTATGTTTATTCAAATTATCTGTTGTCAAATGCTGTGGTGTAAAATAATGAATTCGACACACTTTTAAAACAACTTAAACAAATTTATTTACATCAACTTTAATAAACAACTTATATACATTATGTACATTACAAGTGGAAATCAAAGAAAATAAAAAAAAATAAGAAAATAATAATAATACAAGATTTTACACTGTTACTATTTCCATAAACATAAATAGATAATCCATACATTTCTTAAATGTTTTATCAGTAACATTTAATTAAGTTTATGAATTTAAATCTTAATAGATATCATTTGTCATTAGTTAGTACAAAAGAAGACTTTTATGTAAAATATCACTTATGTAGCATATGTAAAATAAACAAACTTTAACAATTAAAAAATGCTACTTCACTTAAGTATTATTGCTATTTCTATTATAATGTACTAGTATGTATTACATTTACTATTAGCATTAATCAAATATCAACTAATGTATAGACTGATATAACTTTATAATATAATGACATTTATTGATTATATAATTATTTACTTCATTCTGAAGTAATTCCATACTGTATGTCTTACCAAAATATGCAATACATATATGTTCTTTTCTTAAAATAATATTTAAAATTATTCAACAATTTCAAATTTTATAAAGTATTATATTAAAATAAAATTCTATGATTCTTTTCTATTTAAACTACTACTCTTCTCTACTTGTTATTCCTATTCCTTCCTAATAAAATTCTATCTACAAATATCATTTTAACCTTATTTAACTTCAGTAATAGCTTACCAATTTTTTTAAAAAAAATATACGACTATCCAAACTCTCTTATACCTCATCATCTATATATGATAAACCCTTCAATCAAAATATAAATTTTTATATAAAATTAATTTAACTTATCTAATAAAAAAAAATAAAATATAGATATTTTTACCTCTTACTAACTTGAAAGGTAATATAAATAATTCATAATAATATAATAAATCAAATTCCTAATATTGTAACAGAAACATTAAAACTTATTCACGAAAGAATCATATAATTATTTATGGATTTCTCTTATTATGTTATAATAAATTTATATCATAAATTTAAAGTATGCATATTAAAATAAAACTGTTATTACTAATATTATGTGTGTATATTCTTTAAATATTTATACATTCATTCAACAATCAAATAATATTTGGTTGATCTAAAGAAAACAAAGCAAAATACATCAAATTATTACTATTATATAATTTTTACCATAAATGATATTCCAATTTATAATCCGCCACACAATGTCCTCCAGAATTACAGTTTTACAAAATAATTTCACATTTATACTCAACAATTATTCTTTAAAATATTACGTGTTGTATAATTATATAAAAATAAACTTTATGAAATTAAGTGTTATATTAATATTTAGTTACTTTTTAAAAAAAATGTACCTCTCTTATCTTTAATAGATCAATAAATAATTAAATATCTATGTTAGTTAAGAAAAACAAAAGATGTTACATAAAATCCAACGGTGTCTTCTTTCCACCTATAATTGTTCTTTTTTTCCTAGGCACAAACTTTTACCAACATTACTTCCTTTTCCGGTACATCACGTGTTTAAACAGTTTTTATGAAATAAATGAAAACGTTTTTTTTAAATAAAATAGAATAAGTTCCACCATAAGAAACAAAATAATAATTAAAATAGTTTATAGGATCCGGATTCATTTCTTTAAAGAAAAATTATTTAAAAGTTATTATTTCTAGGATTAGTCAATAGTTTATAATGTTCTTATTTAATTATTATAAATTGACTTGGATATCCACGTATACTTATTTGCGCATTCTTTAACAAATATTTAGGTAAGATTAATTTCTAAATTCTTCTGTACGACCAGCATCCAGACTTTACTATATAATATTTTATTTACAGGTATTTCTTTGCCAATTAAACTTCCAATTTATTTGCCTTTTAAAACTATCGAAATCTAGTCTTTTAAACTACAAAGACTTAACAAGGCAAGTAATTCTACAATTATTATTAATTACCATATCTTTACCAAGATATATACTTAAATTTGTAATTTAAAAATACTTTCTTCATAAAGAAGTATTTATCTTTCTTTAAAATATTTGTTTATAAAAATTAATTATAATCAACTTTTAAATTCATATAATGTCCAATATATTACTTTTGTCCAACTAGTAATTCTCCTAGTTAATCCAGCGTTTGTTATATTTTTAGTATAATGTCTCCAATACATTTTATCCTTATACGATGTTTTCATGATTATTTGATAGTAAATTGAGCTTCGATAGAGACGATTAATAGGGAATTATAAATAAATTAGCACTGCATATTTAACGGTAAAACTTTTATAATTTTTTTTAAAACTACTCTCTTATAATTTTAAAAAGATTACGAGAGCGTCTATAATTTTACTTAGCTATATCTAATAGCACACTTCACTTAAAAGAAATCATAATCATAATCCCCTCCGAACAATTGAACCTTAGTTTTATACCGGAATAAATTCCCCACTTGATTGGTAAATTAAACAATCACCTTGCTAGCCTATTTACATATTTTACCAACAATACAGAATTAAAAATAAATAATGACTTATTTAATATTTATTATTTATTACATTATTAAATTCTTAAATTGATCTTTATCATTTATTTAAATCCATTAAACATTTTTTAAAATATATGTTTTACTTTATTTCACTTTTAACTTTTATAAGATTATTTTTCTAAACAAACTAAGTCTATTTTTATACGTTAGGTTTTTTTAAACAGTATTTTAAAAATCAGATTTAATATTTCACATTAATTATCTTTATTTTTATCTCGTGATAGCCAATATAATATTTATAAATTTTATAATAGAATTTTAGAACAGTTTTGCAACTTTACTATAAAACTTACAAGCATGTGTGTACATATGTCTATCTATCATCTGTTTTACAACACAGATACAAACACTTGTAATTATCTAAAAATAAACTAACAATTTAATTTTAAAAATAAATATTTTTAAAATAATTAATATATTATAACAACTTTAAAATAATAATTCGATATTATTAAAATCAAATATTAATCTTCTATTATATACTTACTATTAATAATTAAAATATTTATATTCACTTATTAAATATTAATCTTTATCAACAATAAATATATGCATTTAATTTTAACTTATCTTTTTAACTTTTAGCTTTAAACATTTATTTATAAAACTTATTAATGCAGTATTGATCATGGCCAGTTTTCCCAACCCTATAATATTATCATTTTTTATTGAAACGTCTCTCTCAAACATTAACACAATTTCACATATCAAATATTCATAGATTACTTTAATTAAACTTTTTGAAAGATTATCATAATAAAATCAACATCATATAGCTAAATATATCTTAAATTTAAAATTTTTAATAAATTGATACAACAATTCATGGCGACCCATACAAAAGGGCACAATATATATATATATATATATATGAAACCTAAACACATAACACTTGACCTATATAGCTTGCATTACCAATATATAATAAATAAAGTGTGCTAATAGATTTAAACAAGTTTCTTTTTATGATAAATGCTATAAGAGAAAGCATTTGAAATCTTTATCATGAATTGTTCCCAACCCCAGACCAGTTTTGATGCTTTCTCTTGTAGCATTTATCATAAAAAAATAAAATTGCTTAAAGCTATTAGCATGCTCTTTATTTATTATATATATTGATAAATACATAACCAATCAATACACAACAGAAATATATTAAGTTCTGGTGGGAACTTTGAAGCATGTTTCTTTTATTGTTATGTGTAAATTTAGTGTATATATGGAAATTTTTAATGAGTGGAATTACCTATTTATAATTACTTAATTAGAAAGCTCTTTAAATAGAATAATAACTAATAAAAACAAATTGTTTGAGGCCAAGAGATAAGTAAACTCAGGCTGATTGCATTGAAAAAAAAAGATAATAATTCAATTTTGAAATAAATAATAATCAGCTACATTACTTAAATCAGTGTGTTCCAGTGAAAAGACAACTGTTTCTCCATTTAAATCAGTATTTGTGTTACATAATGACATCCTTTAACTACTAAACCACAAAATTTTTAAGGCACTAGAATATTTAGATTATAAGTCCTAACATGAATTGTGACAGTGTTTAGTATCTTCAAGGCTCTTAAGATATCACAAAATATTAAAAATCACTAGAAAACATTTTTGTAACTTGTGGCTTTACTTCTGTGCACATATTGAATTATTTCAAACACTTCAATAGCAGTTTTGCCAAATTTAAAACAAAGTTTAATGTTATCATGTTGTAACTCATGATATGCATATACTGTGTGTAATGCAAAATATATATCAAATTCATCATTTTTCTTTGTTTAAAAGTTTTATTAAATTATTTACAGTGTAGACAAATATCTGTAGCAAATTATATCATTTATCACTTACATTTCTATTTTGGGTTTAGCATATTTTAAAATGTTCAGATCTCAACATTGGAGTAATTGATTGCATGTCTCCTCAAATCAAACTTCTTCTGCTGTTAAATGCTTCAATATTTTCTTATTTATTAAAATAATTATTTACATTTTGTAATCACGGATGCTTGCATTGAATTTAATGTTGCTTTATTCTAAAGATTAATATTTGATTTGTCTTCATTTTTTCATATAAGCCAATGACTTAGTGTTATATATTTATTTCTATTCAAGTTTAACACAAATTTAATATTAGCGTCATAATACTTCTTTTTAACTTTTAACCCTTTCTAAATAATATCTGATGGTTTTTATAAGATATTACAGATGCTATGTTGTATGATCCAAAAATATTCATAATCACATTTGAACAATTTGTATACCAGTGTTCACACCATAATTTTAAATTGAATGATTCTAATGGAATAATAGTTTGATTCTATATATATTGATAGATGTTAGAAGTAATCAGAGAACAAAAATGCTCTAAATTGCAAAAGCCAATTTGCACAAAATATGATGTTTATAAGCTTTATATTAGTAAAGCAGAAAAATAGAACTCTGAAGCAAATTTTTTTGTTTAAAAAATATTTTTATTATTTTGAAAAATATTATAAAAGTAATTTTTTTATTTTTTATAATTATATATTTTTAAAAACATTTAAACTTGTATGCTGGGAACCAAAAAAAATGTACCATTTTAGCTAGCTTAGAAAGGTTTTTTTTAAATTTTTTTTGATAAAATTAATTTTTTTAGTATTCTTAATTACTTATTTCTCTTATGTAAAAATTAATTTTATTAATAATCATGCTTAAAAATTGTTTTATTTTGCCACAAACTATTCAAACTGAAGTCCACATAGAATAAAATTATATCTAGCAGTTTGAGCCTTAATTTGATTTAAGCTTGATTTTTTTTAAAAAAAGCCATTACTTTCCTTCTTTTTAATAAGCTTAGTCTTGGAAATAATTTTTAATTTAACATTTTTGCTTAATATGAAGGTTCAGTGATATTATTCTTTTTTTAATGTTCCTTTTATAAATTAAGTCTCACAAAAAAATTGTACTTGATAAAAGCATTAGTATAATATTAATGAAATCAAGTCATATATCATATGATTTATATAGCTTGTATTTACAAATATGTAATATAACAGGTGTGCTAATAGCTCTAAACAAACTTATTTTATTTTATTCTTTCTTTTTTTATATAAATGCCACAAGAGAACCTATTAGAAATCTCTATCTAGAACTATCCCTATCCCCAAACTGTTTTCTTGTGGCATTTATCGAAAAAAAAGTTAAAGAAAAAATGAAATAAGCTTGTTTGGAGCTATTATCAAGTTCAATATATAACATATTTGTAAATACAAGCTACGTAAGTCATGTGATATATGACTTGCTTTCATAAATATTATAGTTTGGCTGTTGAGGCTGTGGCTATAATACATTGCTAAGGCTATTAATATATAGTGTATCTGAATTTAGATCAATCCCATATGGTTATTTGAGTTGGAGAGCTAGATTTGAAGACATATAGATATCTGAAATTTTCAGATCTTCTACTTAATAGATAAATATTAGATAAATGCTGGGCCTAAGTTTGTATTTTGAATCTGGTATCTGGATGTATTAGCTCCTCACTGATGAGAGCCATAGCTCGAAACCAGTTTTGGAATGGGGATAGTTATAGGTAGAGATTTCAAATCAGTTGTCTTATGACATTTATCAAAAAGAGAAAGAAGATAAAAATAAGCTTGTTGAGAGCTATTAGTATCCTCATTATATAAGCAATATTATCTATATTTAAAGGTTTTTTTTATAAACTAAAATGAAGGAACAAATATTTTTTGAAATATAAATGCACTTCACTTTCCAATTTATCATCATAAATTAGTACACTATGCACTATGCATTACTTGAATATTAACAAATATATTTTAGATATGGTATTTTATAGCAAGCAGTTATTCATAACAATCAATTTTCAATAAAGATAAAAAAAGTGAATTTTAATTACCCTCTATTACATTATAAATTATTACACATTATTTAATTTTAAAGGTAAACTTTAAACAAAATGAGGTTTTAGTACATCTATAAGGTACTAATAAATCCCATTTTTAATCTTCCACCACTTTGTATTTATGCTGGGAAGATTAAATTTTTAATTCAATAATTTAAACTTAAATTTCTGGTGATTGAAGAAAATTCCATATTAATGGCTTCTAGAATCATTTAGATCAACCAAGTCTTTTCAGTTAGACTAATCCCTAATTTATTCTCCAAATTTTATTGTAAATGTGCTCTCATTGTGGAAACACTTTATACTAATGGCCCCTAATACACATTTAGGTCAATCAAACTTTTCTCTTAAGGTTAGTTAAATAGACATGATTGGTCAAAATGTATATCAAGAGCCATTAGTTTAGGATTTTTTGTGATGCGTGCAGATTATATATTTAAAAAATAAGAATTGTCTTTTAATTAACTACATACATTTTGATATAGAACACATTTTTTAATAAATTGACTAAAAAATAATATGAGATAGTATAAGATGTAAAGTTGAATGTGAAGTAATAAAGGTATAAAAGTAAATAAAAAGTTACAAATCATTATTTACATCAAAGTAAAGATTATTTTATATAGAAAATAATAGTGAACAAGAATAACGCTGAATGATTTATATATTATAAAATAACAATTCTTTTTTAACCTATCATCCAAGTAACGTAATTTATTATTTATGGAAATAATTACACAACAAAGGATTTATAAGAGTATATTAGTAGATATACATATTAATCCAAAGTGATTAACAAATTTAAATCGATTTGAAATAATAAAACGTATACATTAATTTATTTTGAACTTGAAAATATTAATTTATTTAAGGCATAAGCGACTCTGCAAAAAAATTTAAATGTCTGTTGCACACCTCTAGTAATCTATGGTTTTTTTTTTGATCTCTGGCAAATATTCACAGCCTATTTGAAAGCTTTAAACGCCCGCTAGTGGGCAATAGGAATCAAGTTGATGATCCAGCCTCGATATGATTAAAAGCCTAAAAACAAAAAATATGTTATTAATAATGATACAATATAAAATAAAATGAAAAAATCAAATAATACTAACCAAAACAAAAACAAAATTTTATTAAAATTATTCCATAACCATGGTTTAATCTATTAACAAATAAACCTTTTTAAATAAAATTCAACAAACGTCCAACATATGTATACAAAACTAAATAGCCTTCCCATCATTCACTTCAAACACCAACTTCAGAATATTAACATAAATAGGGAGATAGTAATTTTTATTGTTCTGTAATAGAAAATTGTTACTGCATAAAAAAGAATATTGATCAGAGTGTATTTTGCTATTTACTTTATTTTAAAGATAAATTTTTTAGTGAAGCGTTGTTAGCCGAGAGGTCATCGCAGCCGCCTTGCAAGTAAGTAGTTGGTTGCAGACGGTTATAGGCCGATACTATGGCATATGAAAGAAAAAAAAGATAAAATATTTAGTTTTTTTTTTTTATCATTATTACTTCAATAGGTAAATAACACATATTCTGTAAAATCAAATAAATACCTCCTCCATTTATTATTAATAATTATATAATTTTGTTTATATTATAATTTTGATTTATATATGTTTATAAAAAACATGTGCTATATATATTTGTGTGTATTTTGAAAAGTACTATACATTTGCAGTTCAATAAATAATATATATTCTAATCATTGTTTAACTACAAAAGGTGAGCTATTATAAGCTTTTCCTTTGAATGCAATAGTAGCTTAGAACAAAATATAGCGTAGTTTATGGTCATTATATATTATTCGATTTATAATTTATTTGTTTTATTTTTTGCTAGTTATTTAATGACTTATTGTATTTGTACAATGAAAAATGATTTTAAAGTTTTTATAGGTAACTCAATTTTAAAACCTTTAGAGAAAATAAATCACTTTGACATAAAAGAACAAAAGTTAATCAAATAAAAATGTCAATGAATGGGAAAGTTAAATAAATGTTAATTTTAAATGAATAATTATGCATAACTTAAAAAACACCAATAGGGTAATCTGGGGAAAGTGAAAATTCAATACAAAGTTGTCTACACATTTTACAAGAATTTAATTTAACTTTTGTCGTAATAGAAATAAAAACTTTCAGAACAATATACATTAGGAATTCATTTTTCTGAAACATTTTTGTAATTTTAATTTTAGCAATTCAAATTACGTCTTTGTGTGTGTGTGCGCGCGCGTTTGATTTTAAAAAAGCGCATTTATTCAAATTTTAGTCGTTTGGTATGTATAAAAAAAATACCTTTAACTGCTTCAATTTTTTGTAATTTTTTTTTTATTGCTATATTTTATTTTATTCATTCCTATTTATGTTCAAAATCAATTAAAAAGTTTATCTTTTTAAATGCTAACGAGATTTTTATATTCGAGTCACGTGAAGTTATTATTAAAAGGTTTTTTTATTTCCTGCTTGTTGTCATGGATGCAATAACAGTCATTAAATTAATATTAAAATGTATAAATATGAGCTGAGCATGTTGTTAGAAAGAAGAAATAATAAAAGAAACACCGGCTTAAACAAGATTTCAAAAGATCTTAAGAGTTCTAGACAGACTTTGGATGAGATAAAAAAATGTTGTCTAGACAATGCAGTTTTTTTTAGACCTATATAATATAACTTTAAATGAATACCAAATTTGAATATCAAGACTGCTTTCTAGATATTGGTGTTCATTTACAAAACAACTCATATATTCTTTAACAAGCTGGGTGTGAAGCTATAGAGACAGTTATTGTAAAGTCATGCCTTCATTGAATTGAAAAGATCAATGAACAATGCAAATCTGTCGACAAGTGTATTTTATGGTGAATTTGTGAATGGTTTTCATGGCAGAGATAGACCCCATTAACATTACAAGATTTAGCTCAAGGACATTTTAAAAAATGCACTGTAGATGATTTCTGTTGAAAAGATATGGCAGAGAATAACATATTAGAGATTACAATTAGACATGGGTTTGAAGTATTTCAAAAAGAAAAGTTGGTACCAATATAGTTAAATACATAAGTTCAATTTTACATTTACTTGACTCTTTTAAACACTACACTGATATCATAAAACACTACTGGAATAACACATCAATAAACTTGAGATTTGACCATCAAACATCACATGATCATTATTCTTTATGCTTACTTGAGCTGTTTTTTCACACAAGCAAAACTCTCCTTACAGTGGCACCACTCAGTGTAAGCCAGAGGGTTGCAATAGATCGTAAGATCTAGGTGCAGTGCTCTTAGATCCAAGGCTCCTCACTGATGAAAGCCACAAGCTAGAAACTAGCCTGAGGATATTGATGGGTAGGTACTAGATAGGGATTTTATGCGCAAATCTTCCTGCATCCATTGATTCTCTGGCTTGCACTGAATGGCACTACTGTAAGGAGAGTTTTGCATCTGTGAAAAGCTTAAGATTTAGCATACTTTTAATTTGGAAAAGTGATTTCTCATAATACTACCTATTACTGACTTACAAATTAATATTTGGTTTTGAAAAAAGTTTCATTTCTTTTTCAAATTTTTATTTTCTGTTCAATTTTTTTCAACTATTTGTGGGCCCCTGCCCTGCCAATATTACAAGCTCCCTAAATTTAAATTTAGATTAAATTAATTGGGAAATAATATTTAATTTTCTATATATATATTTTATTATAATAATGGGTTTTCATTTAATTAAATGTTTTTTTTCTTCTCAAATGATAATATGGACATTCTAAACAATTTTCTGTATTAGTTTAGTATCCAATTTCTGCCATATTGGTTTCTAAGGGGATCCCCAAATGCATCATTGACCCATACAAGCAATAAATGAAATCAAATAAACCACAAGAGGGCGCAATAGGCGATGTTCCAATTACTTTGACCATTTATTATAAAATCACATTTTTCCATTAATAATTTAAAAATTAACATGCAAATTTTGTACAACTATGCTCGATCAAATCACATGACTAAAACATAGAAATTAAAAGATAAACAAATAAAATTGCATAAACTCATCAAACTAAACTAAAAAACAGCAAAAAAAAGCCATGTGACCAACCAAAAGATTGACCATAAAATGTATGTAAACTAAAACAAAATTGCATAAGCCCAAACTAAGCTAAAATAAAATTGCATGATAAGGTTGAACAAGAAATGTGCATAACCATATATTGAATAAACATAAAAATAACTGCCAAAAGAGCATTTGCATACTCAAAGATAAAAATTAAAAAATAAATTTGCACAAACTAAGCTTATAATTAATAAATGCTAATACATAGGTTAAACAAAAAATGATCAAACAAAAAATGTGCAGAAGCTAAAATAAAAAGTGAAAAGTAAAATTGCTCAAAGTAAGCTAAAATAAAATTGCATACAGTCAAAAATAAGAAATGTGTGTAACCATGTGTTGAGTAAATGTAAAAACAACTGCTTAAGGAGTAGTTGCGTACTCAAAGATAATAAAAAAATAAAATTGTTCAAACTAAGCTTATAAATAATGTTAAAAAATGAGTACAAAGTGTAACAACATGATCAAAACAAAACAAAAGGCAAATATATCATTCAAAAAATAAATTCACCAGTAAAAAAAATGAAGAGACTAACTTACAAAATGAATAAAACATGCTTATGGCTGTAGAATAGAATTCGATCAAAAATATTTATTGTATGGTGATCACTTCAATAGTTTAGGAAATATTTGAGCAAAAAAAACAAGTTGTTATCTATTATCGAAAGGTAAATTGTGACATGAAGCTAAAGGGACTACATGATTATGACAGGGATTCCATTGATATCATTAACTTGGTCAAACTTTTTTTTAAATGTCGGAAGTGGGGGGAGGTAGTCATTTATCTGACCCACACATTCATACAAGTGTTAGCTGGCTACTACTCTAATAATTATCTATCGATCTATACTTTACTTGTCTCTCTATTTATCTGTCAATCTATTTATTTGTCTCTATTCATTTTTCTATCAATCTGTTTATTATTTACCTGTCTTTTTACCGAGATACTCATCTATCTCTCTTATTTCTCTATTTGCTTATTTATTTATTGTCTCTTTTTATCTATCTACCTGCCTCTCTATATGTTTATCTATATATATCTGTCTTATTTATTTATTTTTCTATTAATCTATTTATTATTTAACTAGCTATTTATTTTTCTATAAATCTGTTTATTACTCACTTGTCTCTTTTTCTGTTTATCAAGATATCTATCTATCTCCCTTTTAATTGTCTCTCTATCTGCTCATTTATTTACTATCTATTTGTTTATCTATCTACCTGTCTCTCTATATATATCCATCTTTATTTATTTTTCTGGCTTTCTACCTATATAATTATTTATGCATCCATTTAACTATCTAACCAATCACCTATCCTCTATCTGTCTATTTATCTGTCTGTCCATCCATGTATCTATGCTTCCATCTTTTTATCCATTCATCCACCTATATCCATCTTCCCATCTATTCATTGACCAATCCATCCTTCTATTCATCTATCCATCCATGTGTTCATTCATCTATCCAGTTATCTATCTATCTACTTTTCTATTTACTTATCTATTTATTTACATTTTTTTGCATCCAACCATACTTTTAATTTTCTGGACAGTGACCAAGAAACCCAGAAAGCTGCCATGATTTTTGCCTGACATTTGGGGGTCTGTTCAGAATGATTTATTGGATGATTTGATAGTTCAACAGGGTGTCTAAAGGTAGCTGGAGGGATATTTGAGAGTACAGATAACTATTCTACTGATGCTGACTTAAGAGTGCCAGAAATTTTTCATTGATCTGAATATCCACATGATTAGCATGTGCACTTTTGCATCATATTGGAGAATAACATTGAGCCACAGAGCAAATAAGAGCTAATCTAAAAGTTCGAAGAAAGTCAGTGTTAGAACCGCATGAGATGCTTGCAAACTTTCTATGTATTCATCTATCAGCCTATCTATTGTTTATTCATCCATTCCATCTACCTACATTTCTATCAATCTATTCATCAATCGAAAATTTTCATCCATCCATTTGTCTATCTTGTTGAGTTATCAACTCATTCAATCTCATTGTGAACTGACTCCAAACCTCAAGCAAAAATCAAGTCAGCCTTTCTTGGTTTTTTGGTTACTGGCCACATAAATAAAGGTATGGATGAATGCATAAATAAATGAATAGGTAGAAAAACAAATAAATAGATAGGTAGATAGATAGAAAACCAGATATGTGAATGAACAGATAGATGGGTGGATAGATAAATGGGTGGATGGACAGAAGGATGGATTGGTTGATGGATAAATGGCTAGATGGATATAGATAAATGGGTGGTTGGATAGATGGATGGTAGTTAGATGAATGGATGGATAGATGGATGCATAAAAAGAAGGAAGCATAGATAGATGGATAGACAGACAGATAAATAGATAGATAGTAGATAGGTGATTAGCTAGATAGTTAAATGAATGACTAAATGCATATATAATTATATCCCAGAGAAATAAATAAATAAGATGGATATATAGATAATCATATAGAGAGACAGATAGATAAACAAACAAAGAGACAGTAAATAAATAAGCAGATATAGAGACAACTAAAAGAGAGATAGGTGGGTATCTCCATAAACAGAAAAAGAGAGATGAATAATAAACAAATTTATAGAAAAATAAATAGACTAGTTAAATAATAAACAGAGTGATAGATAAATGGAGAAAGAAAGAAATAAGATAAATATATAGAATCACAAGTAGATAGATAAACAGAGACAGTAAATAAATAAGCAGACACAGAGGAAAATAAAAGAGAGATAGATGCATATCTCGATAAAGAGACAAGTAAATAATAAACAGAAAAATAAAGTTAAATAATAGAAAATTATTAGGTTAATAATTAGCTAATATTTGTACAATTTCGTGTATCAAATAGATGAATATTTACATTTTTTTCATTATCTCTTTAAAAGAAAGTTTGACCAAGTCAATGATGTCAAACTGAATCCCTGAACATAATCGTTTAGCTCATTTAGTTTCATTTTATTACTTTATTTTCACACGTGTTTAGTAATAGAAAATAACATTGCAAGATTCAAGTAATATGTAATATAATTTTATCATTTTTACTTTTTATTTCGCAATTTAGTTAGATAATAATAACTTGTTTTTTTTTTTTTTTTGTTTAAATATTTCTTAAAGTATTGTCTTTGAAAATTTCTTTTTTTTTTTTTTTTTGCTTAAAAGTTATTTTTATATGCTTAAGAAAATATCCTTAATATTTTTATATGTGAGAATTACAAATAACATATATATTAATGAACATAATAATAGATAACAGTAAATTGTTGGTGGGTTTTTTGCTCAAATATTTCCTAAACTATTTGAAATGATCACCTTACGATAAATATTTTTGATCAAATTCTATTCTACAGCCATAAGGATGTTTTACTCATTTTGAAAGATGGTCTATGAATTTTTTTCGCTGGTGAATTTATTTTTTCAATGATATATTTGCCTCTTTTTGTTTTGTTTTGATCATGTTGTTACACTTTGTACTAATTTTTTTAATATTATTTATAAGCTTAGTTTGAGAAATTTCATGTTTTAATTTTTATCTCAGTACACAAATCCTCTTTCAGCAGTTGTTTTTACATTTACTCAACATATGGTTACACACATTTCTTGTTAAGTTTCTTTTTAAAAAAAATATACCAATCTCTAGCACCCATCACAGAAAATTGGGTGAACTTATAATCAATCTAATTTGAAATTCAGTCCAAAAAGTCTGTTAGACAGAACACTCAGCTAGATAACCATAAAATATTACACTGTTATATTGCATTGGCATCAATATCTAACATGTGTACAAAATTTGAAGCAAATCTATTCAATAGAAATGTTAAAAATTGGTTAAAAGTTTTAGTCGAAATGTACAAACAAACAGTTTTTATGTTATTTAAAAGTGTTTAATATTTGATTGAATACAAACATAATTTATATACTAGATGAGTTTAATGTAAATTATAAGAAATTTGAACATAGACTGTCAAGCTCTTTTTAGTCACCTGCTCTATCTCATACCACTGATCTACATGATTATACACATGTGAAAAAGATAAATAATCTCCAATATACACATTTCATGCTGAACCAACATGCATCAGTTAGTCCAGATCATCATCTCACATATATCAGTGCTTGATTTTTTTGAACTTTAATGGACAGCCTTTAGTCTACTCCATCCTCCAACTCTTCAGTCTTCCATACCATTGAAAATCTGATGATGGAACACCCAAATCCCTTGTTGATGCCAATATTATCATCATGCTCATGTTGATTTTAGCAGTTGCATGAGAAAGAGCAGATAGCTCTGAAGAGAGCTTGAAAGTCTGTGTTCAAGTCCTTTATAAGTTAAGTGTTTAATAAAAATAGAGATCATCACCTTACATATCTAAACAGCTCACTTATATGTCAAATATAGGCAAAACTAAAAAGCACAATTTTAACTTGGTCTGTGTTATATGGTAGAGATTTTTTTAAATCTTATATCTCGTGGCTTTCCCATTAACTTAATCCTTGTTTTTTTTTACTCTATTTAGAATCATTGTTGCTATAAGAACTGAACAATCAACCAACACAACAGGAACCATATTAAGCTGTGATTTGGTCCATATAAAGCTGCTGCTACTAATATGATAGAATTTTGTTGCCTAGCGATAGACTTAAAACTAAGGTTTCTGAAGTGGTTCTCCACTGAGTCACAAGCGATAATTTCTAATTAGCCGAATTTTATTTTTGTAATCCACCTGCCAATTGAATGCTTGAATACCACATGAACATTCAAGCAACAAACAATAATATTAATTATATTTTAATAATGATAAAACAAGCATATTTCTACTGTTGTGCCACCTGTAGTAAATCTGAAAAATTAGTGATTACTAGGTGCATTTAAATACTTAACTTCTGATTGATTTGTGGATTTTTCCATTACCAGTAAAGTGTGGAATTTAAAGCTGGAAATAATGCCTTATCTAACAACCCATCTTTAAAAACAATAAAACATCATACGATACATGCTTACTTAAATTCTACTCCGCAGTTAATATTTTCCCATCGTGTTGAACCATATAATTATGTTATTTTGATTAAAATCATCAATAAGGTTTTTTAATTAGGGCTAGTAGTTTGATAGGACAAAGAAGCAAAAGATGACTGCTACGGGGAAAGTGCAACAGATCTAAAATATTCAAGCATACACTGCTCCAAGGTCCAAAGCCTGTCACTGATCAAATCCATTGATTACAATAGCTTCCACTAGGTGGCACTACTGAATGGAGAGATTATCATTAATTAATTAATTAATTATCATTAATTAATTTGTTAATTGAATGTAAATGTTTGAAAACAGAAAGGGTACATATAATGAAGTTGTGGAAAAATAAATATGAAAAGAGTGATTATACAGAAAGTGAATTATTGGTTTTTATGTTGGGTTTGGGAAAAGATAAGGGGGATTTAGATATAGAGGTTATAGAGTTGACAAAGATTATGTTGTGGAAATGGGATAGAGCAGATTGTGGGTAAATTTAGAGTGGGGAATGTAAAATAAAGTGGCTAACAGGTTTATCTGGGCATAATTGCTGAGATATTCTTGACTTCATTTAAGGAGAAGCCATAATACATCACATCACATCACATTTTTTAAACCCTAAACTAGTCTGGAGATATTATGTAAAACAGCACTGAATAGGGATTTCTTAACCACTTCCAACTGGCATCCTTTGATTACTAAAGTTTACACTAGGTGGCATAAATATGGTAAAAAGAAAAAAAAGAATTTACAAACGATCTTAAACTTCATTTTATTATTCTTATTAAAAGCCTAAATTTTGAAAATACTGTACCTTAATGTTTTAAATCAAAGCCAACCTGATTAAATAGTGTCAAGATTTTTGGAAAATGAAACATACAGCAGCCATATTAGCACAGTTATTACAATTCCAATAAAAAGAGAGAAAAAGAAAAATTCTCTAGAAATAAGTTTTCAATGTTTGTTATAAATTAACCTGTGAATGACAAATATGTCCAGATATAGAACATGCTGGGCTATTTTTTATTTGATATTTTGTGATTCTGTCTTTTAACTTTTTGAGCAGAAAAGTATTCCTTTTGAAACACTTTGACCCCACAGCTAATTGTAGGCCTCCAATATATTCTATTCCCTGTCATATTTTACCAATGGAAACAATCAATATTATACTTCTAGATAAAAGTCAGATTAATCTTTAAAATTAGTTTCATGAAGCAAGAAGATAAAAAAACAAAGGAGGGCATATGGAATATGAGTTAAAGTTACAAAGAAAAATACAGCCAATTGTAATAGACATTGAAAGCAGATTATATAAAAAGAAAGAGATAATTCAAAAAGAAATAACAAAAAATGTGGCATCACCATCATTATCAATCCACTGCAGGATGAAGGTCTCTCCAAGTTCAATCCATCTTCTTCAATCTCTAGCTTCTTTTCTCCACATCACCCTGCACACATTCTTATTTCATCCATCCATCTTACATGTAGTTCACTCTTGATCTTTTACAATCTCTTGAAATCCAGTTTAAGATTTCAATTGTCCATCTATTATCATCTCTTCTAGCAATATGTCCACCCCAACTCCAC
Organism: Epiperipatus broadwayi; assembly: GCA_028023455.1. NCBI lineage: Eukaryota > Metazoa > Onychophora > Udeonychophora > Euonychophora > Peripatidae > Epiperipatus > Epiperipatus broadwayi. The sequence goes on from JAQFVV010007126.1 coordinate 28,382, forward strand.
TTCAGTCTTTTAATTTTTTCATTGAGGTCAGTAACACTTGTTTGGTTCTCTTACCCATATATTGCATTTTCGATCTCTTCTTGTTACTCCCAACATGCATCTCTCCATACTCCTTTGAGTGGTCTGAAGTCTCTGTATTGCTCTTCTATTAAGTGTCCAAGTCTCACATCCATAAGTAAGAACTGGTAAAGCACATTTATTAAAAACCTTCCTTTTCAAACACATAGGCATATTTCCTTTTAGTATCAAGTTATTTCTACCAAAAGCACTCCAACCAAGTTTAATTCTATGATTAATTTCATCCATTATGTTTCCATCTGTATTAACTATCTGACCAAGGTATTTGTAACTGTTAACTTCTTCTAACTCATCATAATCGATCTTTATTTTCATATTTTGAGAAAATCCATTAAACATTGCTTTAGTCTTTTTAACATTTATCTTTAGTCCTACTTTTCTACTTTCATCTGATAATTCCTGCAACATTTCCTGCAGTTCTAAAGCATTATTTGCAAAACAACTACATCATCTGCAAAATCTAAATGACCTAAATAATCTCCATTTACATTCACTCCTTTAGCTTCCCATTTTAATCCACAAAATACTTCTTGCAGCACTGCTGTAAATGTTTTGGAATTATGGAGTCATCCTGTCTTACACCCTACTCAATGTTGACTTTCCCAGTATCATTATGGAATCTAATTATTGCTGTTGCATTTTTATAAATATTCATTAAAGTATGACAATATCTTGGATCTATACCTTGATGATCCAATGCTTTAATCACTGAAGAAATGTTTATAGAATCAAATACCTTTTCATAATCTACAAATCCAAAGCATAATGGCAATTCATATTCATTTGTCCTTTCTATAACTTCTCTCAATACCTGGATATGATCTACTGTACTAAAACCACTTTTAAATCCAGTTTGTTCTCATCGTTGGTGGAAATCCAATGTTTTCTGAAAATGAATTGTAATTATCTTGGTAAAAATTTTGTATAAAACTGATAAAAGGCTGATAGGTCTGTAATTTCTAATATCTTCTTTATCACCTTTTTTAAACATTAATATTAATACTGCATTCTTCCAATCAACCAGTACATCTTTATCATTTAGACATTTGATATATAACTTTGCTAAAAAAAACTTCTATTTCTTCACCTGCTTCTTTTAATATATCAATTATAATTCCATCATCACCTGGAGCCTTTCCTTTCTTCATACATTTAATTGCATGTCTCACTTCATTTAAAATTGTGGACAATTCGAAAGATTCAATAGATATAGGAGGTACTTGTTCTTTATTACTATATAATTCTTGATAAAAAGTCTTCTACCGATTTCATGGTGTCATCTCTCTTTTTAGTAATAATTCCATCTTGTTTTCTTATTGCAGATATAAATTTCCTACCAATACCAAAATGTTGTTTTACACTTTTGCGACTTTTATTCTCTTCTACAGTTTTCCTTGCTAGTTCACAGTAATACTTTCTTATATCATTTTCGATTCTTTTCCGCAGCATTTTACAAAATTCGAGATATTCGATCCTTTTTAATGCATCATTTTTGTATATCATATCCCTTCTTTTCTTCATAAATTCTTTAGTCTCAGTGGAAATTTTATTGGTCAATTGCTGCTTTTTTTTTACCAGTTATCTTGGTTGCAGTTTTTAAAAGTGTATCAGTTATTTTCATATTAATTTCATTCAAATCTGCATCATGTTCAAAATCTACTAATACTTCAAACCGACTTATAAGTTCTAATTTAAATTCATTAGAATGTTTCTGAAGATTAGGGATATCAACTGTAAATATTGTTTTTCTTAATAATTTTTGTCTCTCTAGTTTTGCATTAACATGTATTTTACATCTTACTAATCAATGATCACTTCCTGTATTAAATTTATTAAGAACATTACAATCTTGAAATATGTATTTTCTGTTAATCAAAATATAATTCAATTTTGCTGTACCTTTATTTGGATGCTTCCATGTCCATTTCCTTTTAATATTTTTCTCAAAAAAAGAATTCATAATATAATTTTTTTCTTTTTCTACAAACTCCACAAGTTTATATCCTCTCTCATTTCTATTACCATAACCAAAATTACCTACAGCACTTTCATCTTTTATTTGTTTACCAATTCTAGCATTAAAATCTCTCATGACAATTTTAAAATGTTGTTTACTCTGATCAAAAGCCTTTTATATCCATATAAAAATTATCTACTACTTCATCACTATGACATCTTGTTGGGGCATAAACCTGAATTATCTGTATTTGATATCTGCTATTAAGTTGTATAACTAATATTGCCACTCTGTCCGATACACCATTAATCTCCACAATGTTGTTCTTCCACTTTTTATTTATAATGAATCCTACTCCACTTGTATTCCCAATATTTGTGCCTTTATAATAGAGTACATGTCCACTTTTTAAATCAATTGTTTCTTCTCCTTTTCTTCTAACTTCACAAAGTCCAATAATATCCCATTTAATAAAAGACAGTTCTTCTTCTAATTCTTGCAATATTCCTTCATTTGAAAGTGATCTGCAGTTGTAAGTACCTAAATAAAAAGTCATCATCAAATGGCAGCCTGGGTCCACAATCAAAGGATTCTTAGTACTCTCCACCTTCGGTCACCAACTGCTGCCTTGGTTGGTGACTTTACAGCCTCCTGGGAATAAGGGCCATGCTTTATTTTTGTCTGTCATAATTGTATATATCTATTGGAAAAATATTTATCATTTACACAAACATTCATTTTGCCTTATCAGGCAACTGAGAAGAAATATCATGGTGTTTCTTGATCTTAAACTCAGAGGTAAAAAGCCAATAAACTTACCATGCTGGCTAATGCATGTTGGTGAGCATCCTATCCATGTTCATATACTATATGAATAATCACATAGAAATAACAGCTGCAATGACAAGAACATATGGAGTGGACATTAGGAATTTACCCTGCTCAGTTCCTTTAAGGCTTCTATGAGGAATCAAAGGCTCGCCTGTCAGTTCATAGCAAACTCCTTTCTGCAGCCAAAAAAAATACTTAAAAAAAGGTGTAATGAATAATATATAAACCATCTACTTGTATATTTTAAACATGACAGAAGAAAAGACAAAAGAAAAAGCAGTATTAAACATACTATAGTATAAAATATTTCTAAGTCAAATAGGATAATGTAGATTAAACTAGGAGAAATGGGCATAGAGGCAATTACAGATTATCAGACCCAGGGAGAATATATCTTGATAGCTATAACAAAAAATATATTGACAAAGATTAGTTTTAATCTTATCCAATATCAGATACAATCTGATTAAAATCTAATACTCTATAATGTTTTTCAAGTCTTTTAAATAATCAGTTTGCTTTAAAACAACAATGACAAAAATTATATTTGTAGTATTTAAAATTTCTCTTTCAATTACATTGATATCTTTAAAAAATAAGAATCGTCATGTGATTGATAATGTTTAGTAAAAAAAATCCTGTATATTAATCTTTAAATGTGTTTAAAGTTTATTATGGGTTAGAAATTACATGATAATATCTAGTGTAATAAATGATTAATAATATTCATTCTTATAAGTATCTAAATCGGATGGTATCAAAAGTATGAAAGCGGAAAGTTTGATACATGTATATAAAGTTGAAATAACAAAACATGCTGTTTTTAAAATATAAAAAAAAGTATGACTTGGAATAAAATCTAAATGAAGTTGTAAAATTAATTACATAATAGGGACTCTCTCTGTAGTATTTTTAATTGTTCTACGCTTACAAAAAGTTATTGAGCTTTTAAAAAAATTATTATCAAATATTTATGAGAAAAAAAAATATTTTAAATTTAATTTTTAAATTTAAATTATACGAATTTAACAAAATAAAATCAAAAAAATTCCGATGAATAACATTTGTATCAAACCTTTAAAACTTACTATTTTTTTTCTATTTTCTTATTCTCGAGAGTTTTTTCACAGCATTTTTAAATTGTTGTAGGCTTATAAACAAATAAATTTTATTCAACTTAAAAAAAATTTACTTATTTAATATGTATGAGAGAAAACAATATTTTAAATTATAAAAATATAACATTGTGGAATTCATAAAAAAAACTTCTACAGCACGTGTTATTAAATTTTCTCTTTGTGGTAACTTAAATGAGTATTCTTCACCTGGCATTCATAATCGATAATAATGTTATAATATATCTCCAATCCAGTAAATATTCCAGTTTTTTATTACTGAAATAAAGTTTGAAATTATCATTCCATTTCAAATTATTTTAAAGGCCTATATCTTGCAAATTAAGGGAATTGTGACAACTCATAAAAGTCAGAATACTCCTTAAATTTCTTTGGGTTTTTAAATCTTTATATTTATTTCAGAGCACATTATTAAGATCAAAATTTCAGAATGCATGCATGTCTACAGATTAATGAAAATACATTTGTAAAATATAGATTTTATCTATTTGTTTTTAATAAGGTAATTATTAGTTGCTAGAGTTTAAAATTTCAAAAAAAAAAATAGTGGCTTGGCTTCAGTGTCAAACAAACCTTATCTTAGGTCATTAGCTTGAATAAAATAAAGGAGGACAAAGTTGCTTCCTAAGTGTATTAGTCCAAGTTTTAAATCCTAATTCTTACTGATAATGACAAAATCCAAAATCAGTTTAAGTTATAATGATATTATAGCATTATACCATCTAATACTACAAGTGTATGACTGTAATATCAAATCCAACAAGGGCTTTGATGTTCTATGATCAGTTTGTCAATGAAATAGACAGTTGAAGTTAGGAGGGTGAGGAGATTGAAGCCTGTTCATTAAAGTTTGAGAATTGCTGTCTTAATATAAACTTAGCACTGATTGCATATATGTGTGAAAGATTATGATCTGGCCCAACTGATGATTCCTGGTTCTATACAAAATACATATATGGGGGATTATGTATCTTTTTCACATGTGTGTGGTCATGTGTATCAGTTTCGTAAGACAGAGTATGTGATGAATATCCTGAAAAATACTCAGTTCAAATTCCTTTACTTTACTGATGTCCATTTATAATTTAACTATGCAATAGATCGCTCTAAAATAGGGGGGAAAGAATTGTTTCAATCCAATAGTTAAAATCAATTCAAAGCAATAGAGCAAACCTATTTTTGTCTCCTATATTTACATTATACTGATGATTGTGATTCAGAGAATAATCTACAAAATACTGTACTCTTAATGTTTTGAATAAAACTTACAAACATTTAATAATTAGTCTTTTTCTATCATCTAGTGAGTGAAAAAAATCTCTAGTATCTTTTGTTTTCAACTTAATAATGAAAATAATTTTAAATAGAATAGTTACAATTTAATCTAACGATGCCAAACTTCCTATACTCACAACTATGGTGTCATCCTTCCCAGATAAATACCTTCTTGATTATTCATAATCATTTATTGGACTTGAAATTATCATAACATTCCCAAGAGTAACATCTTGAATATATATAACCCATTTACACTTCACCACATACATTTTAATCACATAAATAAAGATATTCAAAAAAGATAAATTACTTCCAAAGTATATTTCATACCAAACCAGTAAAAAGTTGGTCACAGTTTTCATGTATATTCATTATTCTTGATCAGTACTTATCAATACAAATAATTACAATTAACCAAGCATACAAACTTTCCACCTTCATAACTGTTACATTATCCTCTCCAGTCAAATGCTTTACTGATTACTACTAATCAGATATTGGATTAGAAGTGATGAAATCAAGGAAAAAAATAAATCTCTTTAAATTTCAATATAGCTGTTATTTTAAAAATATTTGTGAGATTTGCTTTAAATATTAAATGAAAATTAAAAATAATTAAATAAAATTATTATTTAAATAGATGTATATTGTTTATATTGAACTTAATCTAATTAAAAGGGATTTGGATTCAGACTTTCATTCTTCCTACAGATATTCACTCCATCTCCTTCAACCAATACACATGACCACACACAAATAAAATAAAAAATCTCCAATACACATATTTTGTGCAGAACCAGTGCTCATCAGTTGATCCAGATCCTAATATCCCATATATATATATACAATCGGTGCTCAGCTTCATATCAAGGAAGCAAATCTTCAAACTCCAATGGACAGAATTCAATCTTCTCCCCCCCCCTCTTTTTTTTCTGCCAGCACTGATTGTATATTTGTATTTGAGATGGAGATATGGACCAACTGATGAGTGCTAGCAGTACATTTATTGGAGATCATTTATCTTTTTTCATATGTGTGTGGTCATATGTATCTGTCACACGAGATAGAATGGATGGCTGTAGGAAGCTTGAAAGTCTGAATTCAAATCCCTTCTAATAAAATTATTGTGCATAATATGTGGATTACAGTTTGTCCAATGCAGTGATAGGTGGCATGACTAATCAATTGGTAAACAAAAAGTTAACCAATTTGTAATCGGAATTTGTATAAATTATACGATGTAAAAATAAATAAATATTTCATTAGAAATTGAGTTAAGATATAGTTAAGTGTTGATGTTATCATTTTTTGTTAAATAATGTAATTTACATTTCAGAACCTGACTCTAAAATAATTACCTCAGAGAATAAAAATTAATTTAAAACATTACCTCCATATCTACTTAATAAATGTGAACTCAACCAGAATAAAAACATGAAAAATGCTAAATCAACACAAACGCTTATGCTTATAATTAGCCACTCAATCTTGTGACAAAAAAATAGCCATTTATTTTTCTAAGCTCATTGTTAAACGTTGCATAGGCTTACATATATAAGTTTCACTAATTAAATACCTATTAAACCGTGAGTAGCAGGGGAGCACTTATGAGGGAACATGGATATTTACATATGTATAAACATAAAGAATGCATATATAACTAAAACGTATAGTATATATATATACACGCACATTAAATCATGTTTAATATTTTTAGCTTAGATATTATTATTATATATATAGTAGCTGTCATGTGCATGAAAAAAAAAATACTTCTAATAACGATTTCTTAGAAGAGATAAAGGTTTTAAATAGAAACTAATCGGGTATTAGGTATTAATATAAATAAGAAAATACAATGAAAGAGAAGCGATCGGTATACTTCAATAACATAGCTTTTAAATCAATAATTTTATCTAATCTAAATAATATGATCAATAATACCAATCACGATATTAAAAAAATATAACACTTCGCTTGACTATATATTGATCAAAAGCTTATATAAAGAAATATATAAGTATCCTTCAACATCATCAACCATTATCAATCCACTGCAGGATGAAGGTCTCTCCAAGTTCAATCCATCTTCTCCGATATTTAGCTTCTCTTCTCCACATCACCCCTGCACACTTTCTTATTTCATCCATCCATCTCACATGTGGTCTATTTCTGGGTTTTTTACAATCTCTTGGACTCCAGTTTAAGTTTTCAATTGTCCATCTATTATCATCTCTTCTAGCAATATGTCCATCCCAACTCCACTTCAGTCTTTTAATTTTTTCAATGAGGTCAGTAACACCTGTTTGTTCTCTTACCCATATATTGCGTTTTTGATCTCTTCTTGTTACCCCCCAACATGCATCTCTCCATACTTCTTTGAGTGGTTTGAAGTATCTTTACATATTACCATTAATCTGTAATTTTATATAAATGCATCCTCACATAATATTAACAGGCCATTACAATGGCTAACCATCTTTATATTTTCATTAAAACCTTTTTACAACAATAATTTTAATTATAGGGGATTTGAACAGAGACTTTCAAGCTCCCTTCAACTACCCACTCTATCTCATACAACCAATACACATGACCACACACATGAAAAAGACCAATATACATATTTCATTTTAAACCAGCCCTCATCTGTTTGTCCAGATCATCATCTCCCACATATACATATATAATCGGTGCTTGGTTTATATTAAGATAGCAAATTTTCAAACTTTAATGGACAAGCTTCAATCTACTCCACCCTCCAACTCTTCAACCATCCATACCATTGAAAATCTGTTGATGTTCAATCCCCTATAATTACATCAAAACTCCAAGGATATAAATTATACTCGTATTCAAATATTTACAATAATTTTAATATTTTAAATATGTAAATGTTTTCATTAAGCAATAGTAAACATCATTTATAGTATTAAACCACTAAACATCACATGCTCATCATTCTTTATGCTTACACAATCTTACACAGAGGCAAGATTGAGGATATTGGATGAGTAGGGCACTGGATAGGGATTTTATGCACAAATCTTCCTGCATCCATTGATTACTCTGATTTGCTCCGAGTGACATTATTGTATAAGAGTTTTTCCTCTGTGTAAATCATTTATAGTATTGATGATAGGATAGACACTTGAAAACTACAATTAAATAACATGATTAAAGATCAGTATATAGTACACATGTTTGTCTTTCTACAATAACCAGAATTTTAATTAGAGAGAGGGTTGTTAAAACTATAGCAATTAAGAATTTTATAAAATCTTCCGATAATACAATTCTATTACATGTTTTAGCAAAACAAGGTGTCACATAATTGTCATAGTTTATATTTAATAATAATTATTCAGGAATTTATTCTATACCTTTGTGGTTTAGAGTTATCTATATAAAGATGAACAATCGGTAGACTTTCAATGGTATTAATGAACCAACCCTCAAACTAGATTTTAGATGGATATTTATAATACAGTACTTTCGCTGATGAATATCAATGGTCAATCATTAGATAAGGAACTGTGCTCGACAATGAGTATTGTATTCAGCAACACCACAGAGTGGCTAAGAAGCACCTTTGTGCAAGGTAAATTTTAGCCCCCACCCTATCCCATTCTATGATATAAAATATGTAAATTAAAAGACAATTTTTTCCAGTGTTTTTGCAAGAAAAACTTGAAAATATAGCTTTAGTTATTTAACATGTTCGGTAAATATCTTACATGTTTTACTCCCTTATTTCTGTAAAATAAACTCTTGACTAAAACACATGCTAAAATAAAACTAATGTTTATGAAAATAATTTTGAAGCAATAATTAAATAATATCTTAAAAATAAAAATCCATATTTACTACATTTGAAATTTTTATTTTTTTTCTTTCAAAAGTTTTCATATTATTTTTTGGACAATCTGCTATGTAGAGATAGAAATGCAAATTTAAAATAATTTTTTTAAATATCTAAGTGTTTTTTATTATATTTAAAATAATTCCCCCACCACCATAGACAGCCATTAAAGTACTGCATTGCTTCTCTCCCCTTTTTGGGCTGGTTCTAATATTATATAAGGAATTCTGCTTCCAGTTTTCTTATCTTAAAACTATTATCTACAACCAAGGACATGTTTGTTTTCTGAGCTCCAGCTGTCTGAAATACAATAGCTGTAAAAGCTGATGTAACTCTTTTTTTCTTTACTAACATTTAGATCAACTTTAACCAGCATGTCAACAATTTGTTAAAATTTATTAAAAAATAATTCTTGGTTTGTTTCAAAATCACTTATGCATAAACTTATTCATGTTTCCCATTAATGATGTTACATGTCTTCAATAATAAAATATTTACACTATTATTTAATCTTTTATGTACATGTTATTTCACTATTAATAACTATAATTATATATATATATAATCTTATATTTTAAATTTTTATACTTGTATTGTTTATTGATATAATTTTTATATTCATTAGAACCAACATGGCTGATATAATTTTTATAACCCATTAACACTTTTTATTAAAAAGTTATGTTTTATAATATATAATAATGCAGCAAAGGTACATCCACTTTTTCTTTTAAAATATATATGTTCTACAATAATTACTTTTAATTCAGAATCTTTCTCACACAAAACTTGTTTACATTCTCAATTAACAAAAATAGTTCCATTTGTTTCCATCCAATAATAGAATATTTACACTATTATATTATTTTAATTTTTAATGCTTATTTATAACTCAGTCCTATTATATGTTTTATATTTTATTATATAATTCAACAATTATGATTTTAGCCAGGATTTAAGAAAAACAATTTTAAATTTTCATACTTAGATTGTTTATTCATTACATTTTTAAAAGCAATTAATATGACTTGCACTTTATTTTGTTTATTCATATGTTATGTTGTATAACTATTAAAAAATCAAACACTTGGTTTGTTCTACTAGATACATTTTTTAGACTTTGTCAATAGTACAACCATGTAAGGGTGTGCATTAAATATCATTACCATGAAATGTGTTAAGAAATAAATACTTTGACATGGTCTTTTTACTCATTCTGTTTTTTTTATATTTGAACTATAGAGTGGATTCTGGGTCAATTATAAGTTTTTAGGTAAAGAACACATCCAATAAAAAGGCTGTGAAGTGAACCATGTAAAAAGATAATACAGCATATTAAAAAAACATATTATTAAAAATAAAAAAAGCTATTTAGTAAAACCTGTAAAAATATCTCCTTTACTTTTTATAAATGTAAAAAGGAAGATTACAAAAAGCTCTGATGAAGACTGCAGGACAGTTGAAACTGTTAAAAAAAATAAAGGGGGAATTATATAAAAACTGCATTAAAGTGTATATGAGGATATTTATTAATAAATAATGTACATGTAAAAAGATAATGATTACATTATCAAAAGTATTTTGCACAACACAGCATCAATTCTAAGCTGTCATATTCGAGGGTCAATTACTTTACCAATATTTAAACTGAATAATGCATTTAAATTATGTAAAATATCATTCAAAAACTTAATTTCATCACAAGCAGAATTACTGTAATTATGAAACAATATTTTTAAAATGTTTTATTTTTTAATTATTAATAATAATGTTACTTTTTATGTAAATTATACTATTTAAATAAAAATGATTGGGAAACCTAATTTATGTATAAATTGTATTAATGATAGTGATGAAAGAGCATCAACCTGTTTGTTTTTGTGCATTGGTAGAATATATGTGAAATATATTTCAAAGCTCAAGCAATTGTCACAGTAAGTTTAAGTAAAAAAATATCCATTTATATTGAAGTAAAAAATATTTACAATCAGAATGGTGTTTCTAAAAATAAAGTGACTCGGAAATCTAAACATTTACATATAAATTATCACAACAAAATGATGTCAGCCTATTCAGTTTAGCATAATGATGAGTATATATGTAGTATATATAAAGTTTGAGACTTGGTCTAATTGTCACAAATAAGCTTACGTAAAGAAATACCCTCTCTTATTTAAATAAAAAATGTTTACATTCAGACTGTATTTCTAACAGAGTGATTCAAAAATGTAAATATTTTTATCTATGTATAAATTTTATTACTTATCTAGATGTCTTGGCATTTCTGTGATGAAGTGCCTTTGTGCTTCACACAATCTGCACACCCACATGTGGGATCCTCATGCTCAGATAGGAAAGTCGAGAACAGAGTGGCATTGAGTGTATTACTACTATTAATTCACTGTATTACACCATTTCAGTTGCCTAGTTTGGTGCAGTGGTAAAGTAGTGGACAGAAGTTCCAAGATCTTTAAATCCCAACCCGGCATTGTTACTTTCAGTTTTCAACTTCTTAGAATTCCTAAACAATAAACCATTCAACTATTAAATTGCAAGTTTAGATAAGTTTATAATATTTGAACATACCTTTAAACATAAAGATTGCATATTTAATTCTCACCAAAAAAGATGGGAATATAAGCATTTATATCTTTGAATGATGTCTTAAAGTTTGGTGAACATCATAAACAGCAAAAAAAAAAAGATTAAGTAGATAATGAACCAAATTGGATTATCTTGATCAAAATGACATATTTTGATTATCTTATGACCTATCTAATTCCTTAGAAAAATTTTTGAAAAGATTTATGATAGAAGAATAAGATGAAGTCACTCCATATTATATATAATACTGAATATATTTTTATGTTTAACATAAAACCAAACAAACAACAGGTCATCCTAGAGAAATGCCATTCAACTGATTCTCAAGATCCAATGCCAACTTGACAGAACCTGCTGTATGCATTAATAATGATGATGATGATAATTATTTTAAAAATATACAATGCATTTTTCTAATTATATGTAACAGACAAACAACAAACTCTGATCTCTTTTAATATAACAATTAAGTTGTCCTCTAGTGGTTATTTTCATTTGTAGATTGCCTTCAATGCTCTCCAGTCATTCTGAAATCCTGCAAATCACATGAAAACATTCTTGCAACTTAAGACCTCACTGCAATGCATATACAGAGGCTAAACTCTCCATACAATAGCACCACTCAATGCAAGCCAAAGTAATCAATAGATGCAGGAAGGTTTGTGCATAAAATCCCTATCCTCCAATATCCCCAGACTAGCTTCTAGCTTGTGGTTTTCATCAGTAAGGAGCCTTGAATCTGAAAGCACTGCATCTAGATCTTAGGATCTAATGCAATTCTCCAGCAGCCACCTTTAACCTTATTAGCTAACTATATAGCTTTGAGTGCAAAATGAATACACAATAATGTTTTCAACTCAAGCTCATTAGCTTGTATAGTCACATAGGTCCGAACTTAATAATCACAGTCATCATAATCCTATTGGGCAGGATTGGTATTAAACCACTAAACTTCACATGATCACCATTTTTTATGCTAACACAAGCTGTTTACACAGAGGCTAAACTCTCCATACAGTAGTAAGACTCAGTGTAAGCCAGAGTAATCAATGGATGCCGGAAGGTTTGTGCCCTAGATAGGGATTTCAAGCACAAACAGTTCCTGCATCCATTGCTTACTCTGGCTTGAACTGAGTGGCATTACTGTATGGGGAGTTTAACCTCTGTGTGTAAACAGCTTGTGTAAACATAAAGAATGGTGATTATGTGATGCAATACATATATTTCATATGTTTTAGTTTTTCCCAATTTAAAACAAAGATTAATATTAAGCCTGGGTCATTATAAATTAAAGTGCAAAACATGCACACACTTCATGTTGTAACTTATAATCCAGATACTCTAACAATTTAAAATTTTTGTGGAAACTAGCTAAATTATGTTGTTACATATCACATGTATTAATTCAGTTAACACTGCAGGTAGCTTGGAAAGATAAACAGCCACCTTTTCACTAGGACACACTGTGTATACCACTTGCATAAAACATCCCCAACATTATCTTCATCATCATAAAATATCTCCATGGAAACAGATTTAATTCAATTTGTTTTTGCATGATATGGGAGAGTAATAACTTTTTCACTGTCAGTTTAAAAGTAATTTTTTAAAACTTGGACCAACCCTAACATTATAATGGTTCTTACCTTAGGCTCTTAGTATATTTTATAGGAAACAACAAAGTTGACCTGAATACTTTCTAATTTCAAGCCAAAAATCTGTTTGTCCTTTTTTATGCTTTATGCTTCATATTTTTTGGCTTAATTTAATGTTTCTTTTTCAAGCAAATTATTATTTCTTTAGGTCATTATAATTTTTTCTCCAAAACAGATCTAGGATATGATTCAACATTACATTATCAGCATTTCTTATGCTTACACAAGCTGTTTACACAGAGGTTAAACTCTCCATACAGTAGAGCCATCAATGCAAGCCAGAGTAGTAAGTGGATGCAAGGTTTGTGCATAAAAGCCACAAGCTGGAAACTAGTCTGGGGATGTTGAATGAGTAGACACTAGATAAGGATTTTATGCACCAAGCTTTTTGCATCCATTGATTACTCTGGTCAAGGTTCCTCAACTGATGAAAGCCACAAGCTGGAAACTAGTCTGTGGGATTGTTTGATGAGTAGGTACTAAATAGGGATTTTATGCACAAACCTTCTTGCATCCATTGATTACTCTGACTTGCATTGGTGGTACAGTTTAACCTCTGTGTAGATTCAACATTCAAGTTCTATCTACTTATAAAATAATTTGAAACTTTGACTTTATTTTTAAGCTGACCAGACCAAAGAGGATATGAGCACAATGCAATAATGATCCAAGTGTCATCAAATGTTTTTTTTTAAATGTCTGCACAGTGTTTCATTTTTATCTCTCTAATGTGAAGGCGATGTCTGAAGGCAAACATTTTTAATGCTAGATTTTCACTTTTTTGTGTTTTTTTAATTCCAGTGCAAAATAAGATACCCTAATCAGAATAACATTAGAGGTTATATTTACAAAGATTTTAGTCAATGTAATATCTTCTACTTTAATCAATAGAAAAAGCTTAGCCGGGAGGTCATTGCAGCCGCATTGCAAGCAAGTAGTTGGTTGCAGACGGTTGTGGGTTCGCGTCCCGGCCGATGCTATGACACATGAAAAAAAGAAAAAGTTAATTATCAAAGTATGTCAACATGTGATAGCCATTTCAAAGAGAAGGATTTACCTGCAGCGCAGAATTCTTCTTTTTTTAAAAAATCAGAGTAAAAATAACTCTTTTTTCATTCTTTGTTATTTAAATGTTTTTTTTTTCATCTTGCTCACTATTGCCCATATATTTTAATCATTAGAGGGTTAAATTATTAATTATAATATTTAAATAAATAGGTAAAAAATATTTTTAGCAAAATGAAATCTAATATATTTTCGAAATTAATTATTTTTTATATGTTTTATTCTTTATCTTAATAAAAATAATCGACATAATGGCCACAGATAATCTACCATCATTCATATTAATTTATGTGCTAATACCGAGAAAACAGATAGTAATTGTATCATCTGCTATTAGCTCGGAAATTAATATATATATTCATAAAATATTAGACCACCAACAAATATTTATGTATAATCTACTTTTAAATAATTAATATATATATAAAAGTGTGACTAGTTTTTTAATAACTTCTCTTAGTCTTTCATTACACTAGAGATTATCCAATACTAAACATTTCTGTAGTGTAATTTTCACTATACTACTCTCAAACAAGGTAGAGACTGGTTTCTATCCACGTATAACATCTTGTGGAGAAATATAATCATAAATATATGAGTAAAGACATGTAAAAAAGATCTATAATCCTTAACATACACATTTCATGCTGAACCAGCACTCATCAGTTGACCCAGATCACATTCTCTTCTACATATCTTATCATTGTCCATTATATATATATAATGTGCCTAGTTATCTCATATTTTCTTTCCATCTTATCATGGAGTCCTATTTGTTATATATAGCGTTTAATGTTTCTTAGCGCGACATAACCCTGCTAGGTGCGGAGGTAAAATGATAGACTTTAAGAGCTTATGGTAAGTGGAACGTGACTAATAACCATCACTTCCGGTAAAAGAACTTTTTATGAACTTCCGCCTTTCTATTATTTTTATATTGCAGTAAATAAACTTGTAGTGAAAATGTAAATAAAAAAAAAAAAACAGCTTAAAACTTTCTATTTTTGAGAGGACGGATTGTTAAAACTTATAATTGAAGTCTCTTAACTTAATTATAGCATTTAAAAACGTCGTTTATCTTGGACTAAACATTTGAAGTTTGTGTAAACTGAAAACCATGTAAAAATAAACAGAACCGTGGCGACTATAGTTTTTTTTTTCAGTAAATATATTGTTGCTTTAACACTTCTATGCATATATGAAAAATATCTTTATTAACCATTAATTATTAATTATCAAATATGCTTTTATCGCGAATAACTTCCTCTATAGGTCCATTTCCAACAAATACTACTAAAATGATACCACCTTCTGTTTCCAAATGTTATGTTTTAAATATCTAAAACAGTTTATCGATGTTTAAACTATTGTTCAGATATGAAGAAACACTGCATTTTTATTTGATCTTGTATTAAATTTATTTTGGACGAAAACCTGAGCGAAGTTTTAATCAAAAACTTCTTATTCATTTTTAACATTCACAGCAGGATGAAAATCTCTCCAAATTTAATCCTATATACATTTTCACTTTTGTTTCACTTTTACATAATCTTTTAATATGCGAAAATAACACACACAAAAATTATTCATAAATTTAATATAAACATTCCTTAATATTTCAGTCATATGTATGTAATAGGTTTCCCTTGCAGTATTTAAATGAAAAAACAAAATATTCATTTATACTCTTTTAAACCCACTCAGCATCACATGATCGCCATTCTTTATGCTTGCACAAGCTGTTTACACAGAGTCCAAACTCTCCATACAGTAGCGCCACTTAGTGCAAGCCAGAGTAATCAATAGATGCAAGAAGGTTTGTGGGATATGATTGTTTGACCTGTAATTATAATGAAATAAATTTTATTTCTATTTATAATGAGCATTACTTGCAAAAAAATTTGTAATATTTGTATAAATAAATAAAAACTAACTATACATCACACAAAAAAAGAGAAATAAAGTGTTTTAACACTACAGCTTTATGAGCTACCACTAGACTCCCAAAATATGACATTAAACTTACATTATCCAAGTAAAATTTTAAACTAATTTGATTTTTCAAAATGCAGATACATTAAGAAAAATACTAACATGGATACCTGTCCAATTTATAAAATCCTATAAAAATTAAGGTATTTTTAACAGTATCACATATTACTTGTAGCTGTTGAGAATTAATTCAGTTTTGTTACTTTCATAGATCCTTCCATCCACATTATCTCAGAAGATTTGTGACCTCAACTATCTATCAATCAAGTATTTTAAAAGGGTCAGCTATGATGAACTTGATGTGTATAAACAATTTTAATATATTCCTATCTTCTTCCACATCTTTTACTCCTTCCTATTTTCTAATTGTAATATAAATTTCTTATGCTAACTTTGGCTTAACTTATTAAAAAGAAATCTCATTAAATGATAAAGGCATGATGGATTATGATCTCAGCAGGTAAAAAATTAAAAAGATTTGAGATTAAAACTTAACTTAAAGATTTGCACATAAATGTAAGTTGAGTTATATTGCACTAATAAGAAATAGTTTGGAAATTGAATTATTAATATAAAAGAGTGTTGTTTTTAAAAAGCTCTGGTTTATAATACAAACAAAACAATGTTAATAGAAGGTGAATTAAAAATTTGATAGAATTTGATGTTTTATTTAAGTGGCAGTAAAAAAAGGTAGAAATTTTAATAAATAGAAATCAGTAATTTTAATGCATTAATTAATAATAAAAAAAGTTAAATAATGTAAAATGAAAAACTACTTAAAAACTTTATAAGTAATAAAGATAAATAAAAATTTTGTATTAAATGCTTTTATTGACCATGCATTAAAAAAATAATAATGATTATTTCTTCAACCACAATTGGGGGTTTTAGATTTAACTTGAAATAAAAACTTAAGAAGTTCAGAAATTAATTAAATCAATATCTATTTTTTATAACAAGGGATTAATTTAATTAATTTTTGGACACCCTTTTCTTATGCTTTTATTTTACATTTAATCTAAAATCCCCAATTGTGATTGAAGAAACAATTTTTTTTTTTAGTATATGATTAATAAAAGCATTTCATATATAAAAATTATCGCTATTATTTGTAGGTATTTAGTATTGGCACAGTAAATAAAAATGTAGAAGTGTATCGTACTTTAAATTGACTGGACATTTATATATATCTCACTAGATATTCCTGCTATAAATTAAAATGTATACTATTTATGTATATATCATATTTAGTATGTGTACATAATAATGTATGTGTATATGAGTGATTAAAAATATAAAATATTTTAAGTGAAATGTTTAACATTTTTACTTTGGAATTTTTTTTTTTAATGCTTAAAAAAACTATATTGTACTGTCTTCTAGTGAGTTAATAAACAAACAGATTTTTCAACTTCAATAAAAGCATAAAATCATTTTTTCCTTTTCCTCTTTTGTGGGTAGGAGGGTATTTTTCCTCATTATAAAATATGTTAGTATTTTTATTTTATTATTTCAATATTATTTTTAAATATTTTATAATAAAAAAATAGTATTCTAAAAATACTACTAAGATCTGTATTTTAACCTTGAAACAGTTACAAAGTAGAAGCTTGTTTGTGATCATTAAAATAAGAATCGAAGTAAAATGAATATCAAAAATTAAAAACTTTGGAGTAATTTTAAAAATTTCAGAATAAATTTAAAGAATGTTAGAAAAGGTCAATTAATTTCTAAGTAAACTTAAAAAATTATAAGGTAAATTACAAAAAAATACTTAAAAAAATTGAAGATAAATTGTAGAAGTAAATACACATTAGACAAAATCAGAGATTTAATAAAAAGTAAAAGAAAAAATTAAAATAACAAAAATAGAAAAATTACAGATAAAATAGAAGATAAGAAAGAAAATTTTAAAAAAAGCTTGAAAAATGATAGTGTAGCAAATATTTACAGAAACATAAAGAAATATATTACTGACTAAACATTATACACAAAATTGTCCAGAAAATTACAAAGATTATAAAAAAAACATCTTTACTTAAAAAAAATTTTTTTTTCATTGAAAAAATATTATAACTATCATAACAATATTTGTATTAAAACTGACGGGATTTTTAATCTATGATGACTTGTGTATAGATTTGGTCGAAATGTTAATAATAAAAATAATATTACTTTTTAGTGGGGGGGGGGGGGGATGGGAATGAATTTTTCTTTGTTATAATTTTATTAATATTTATACTAGTTATAAATTTCTGTGTGAATCTTTATTAAATGTGGAATAACAGTTTTTAATCATACCAGTTATTCTAATATTAAAAAAATTAATGTTATAGCAAAAAAAAAGAGTATTAAGTTAATTTAATAGGAAAAAATATAGAGAAAAAGAAAAAAAAATCAGTATAAAAACCATATTTTACTATTGACGAAATTTTTGAATATATATATTTTTGACAATACTCTCAAAAAATTTTTTAGTAATAAAATTTGAAATGTGTCTTAGAAAAGTAATTTCATACATAGTTGCAAAATCTTATAACAAATATGGAAATAGATTGAGAAATCACTCCATAGAGCATCTGACCTGGAGTTGGTATGTTCTAGGATTGATTCTGGCACTGGACTTGGTTATGAACTCCTGGGCAATAAAGCCAGTAGCTTTTATTTATTTAACAATTTAGTTAATGAAGTGAAATACTTATATCATTGTAGGGACATTTTTTCACCTAAAGTTCACTATAATCATACTTTGACAAAGATATGCTGTATCAAAAGCTTGACTCAGCAAAGCCAAAAATATTGTTTTGTACCAAAGATTGATTACCATAATAGTTAATAATTGCCCATATATACTGGTCGAATACATTTCATTATGTATCAATAATATATACAGGTTTATTATTTGATGTAATCAATATTTTTATCATATTTTGATATGTATAGGGGCTCAGATTTACATAATCCAACTGTATACTCTTTAATAAATATTTGGAAGAATAATTATACTCTTGAATTTAAACTCAGCAGAGAAGTCATATCCTCTGAATATATAATATTAGTAAATCTTACTACTTCAACTAGTGTTTTTCTGGTTGGCTTGTACTAAATTAACTTGCAAATATAATTAGGGAAATCTTGTTTTGTTCCTTCTACAATTGGACTAGTTTATATTTTTGTAATTTTTAGTCCATGCATGTGCAATTCCTTATAGTATTGAACTATAATGCCATATTTTGTTTAACTACATTTAGCATTCTTTGACATATTAAATGATTCACACTGCTTTGCTCCAAGAATGGCACTGTTCATACTGAACTGTGTATGGTACTGCTCATATACATTTCTAGATTGGCAGTTTTGTATTGCTTTATCTAATTTATCTAATTTTTTTTTGTTAGATCTTTCCAAATTAGCATATCTCTATTAATTCCACATTTGCATAATTATAATTACTATATGTAATAAATTTTTTTGTATAATGAAATTTTTAGTATCTTAATATTGACTAATTTTATATACACATATGCAACTTTATTTATTACTTTTATAGTTTTTAATCAACATAAAACATGTATACTTCATATATTACTGTCATGTGATTGTTTTTTTATCATTACCATATTTTGTGTAGTGATATTTAAATTGTAACGACAATATTTCCTACAGTAGCAAAATTTTCAGACAGTAGTGCCACCCAGTGAAAACTACATTAATCAATGGATACAAGAAGCTTTTGCATAAAATCCACATCTAGTGCCTACTCATCCAATATCCCTAAACTAGTTTCTAACTTGAGAAGTCTTGGATCTGAGAGCACTATATCTACATCTTAGGATCTAATGCAACTCTCTAGCAGTGACTGTTTATCTTTTTAGTTAACTTCAAACCTATGAGTCCAAAATGAAATCACAATAATATTTTCAATCCAAACTCATTTGCTTGCATCATCATGCAAATCTGAACTGAATTCAGTATCTATACATTTTGGTCTCTGTGCAAGCAGCTTGGGTAAGCATAAAGAGTGGTGGTCATGTGATGTTTAGTGGTTTAATACCAATCCTGCCAATAGGATTATGGTGACTGTGGTTACTAAAGAAGCAAAGCCACCAAAAAGTATGGATGCTGAACTGAGTTCAAATATATACAAACTATGTAAGCTAATGAGCTTGGATTGAAAACATTATTATGTTTTCATTTTGGACTTAACGCTTTATAGTTAGCTAATAAAGTAAAATGTGGCTGCTGGATGGTTCCATTAGATCCTAAGAACTAGGTGCAGTGCTCTCAGATCCAAAGCTCACTCATGAAATCCACAAGCTAGAAACTAGTCTGGAAATATTGGATGAGTAGGCATTAGATAGAAATTTTATGCATAAACCTTCTTGTATTCATTGATTACTCTGGCTTGCACTGAGTGGCACTACTATATGGAGAGTTTTGCCTCTGTGTTTTTTAATAACCATTGTCACTGTCAGGTGATATTTAATAGTTTAATAACAATCTTACCTATATAAAACTAATTTAGAGATTACTAGAATAACAATAAAAGTTTGTGTTCATATATTCCATATGTATAAATATTTTTTTTAAATATGGAAGACTATAATGATTTTTTTTAAACAGGGAATGTGGATTTACAGTTTATAGAAAATTATAAAATGTAATATAGTATATGAATTATGCTCCTGTTTCAAAAATATTAAATCATCTTCAGAAGAAACTGAATAACAGAAGTGCAATCAAAAAAGTGATTTACAAGAAGGTCACTAACTAAAAAAGTTGAATGTTTAATTGTTCAATTATCTGAAGTAACAATTATGATGAATTCTCATCGAGAGATAGAAACTACGCTACAAAAAATATCACATGATCACTATTTCTTATGCTTACACATGCTGTTTAAACATTAGCAAACTCTCCATACTGTAATGCCACCCAGTGCAAGCCAGAGTAAACAATGGATGCAAGAAGGTTCATGCATAAAATCCTTATATATTTCTCTCAGATTCAAATGATCTTCACTGATGAAAGCTGCAAGCTAGAAACTAGTTTAGATAAGTAGCCTCTAAATAGGGATTTTAGACACAAATCTTGCATCCATCAATTACACTGACTTTCATTGAATGACACTACTGTTTGGGAAGATTGCTATTGTTTTAACTTTACTACAAAAAGTGCATAACCTAACATAACAGTATTTTTCAGTGAAAAGATGGCTGACTATCTCTCTAAACTGCCTGAATGCATACATTACACAGTGGACATAGTACAGTTATCCATCACATAAATTTTAAGATGACTAGCATGTCTGGATGAATTACAACAAAATATAATGATGTGTTTTATCATTTAACCCAATATGGAACCAGACACTGATATTAAATTTTATTTTATATTGCAGAAACCTGTCATTGAAACATTTGAACTGGTCCAAAATTTAAGTGAAGTAAAGCAACGAATTGCAAAAATGTTTCAAATGGTTTGTAGCATTTTGCAATGACAGTGAGAACGTTGAATATGACCTACAAAGATATGAAACTAACTCATCATCCAATGTATCAGTAATCTTACAATGTTGTGGTGAATAGTTAAACTGTATTACTGTGTATTCAATCACTTTTTTGGACACATTGATGTGTTGTATTAAAATATTGAAATGAAATTTTATCATTGTAAAAAATGTAAAAGAAAGATGCAAGATATACATAAAAATATAAAAGACATTGTGCAAGGAATGTGTAAAAGTACAAAATTTTGATGTGTATACATATATGGGAAATAAACAAATAGTAAAGATGAGGAAAAAAATTTCCAACATGTTTGATAGTAAAAATAATTAAAAAAATCTTCATAATCTTTAGACCGATTGTAATCATAATATCCACTACATTTTGTTAATTCCATTCTTGTATACTATGTACACTATGTATAATATATCTCATGTATAATGTAACTTTAATAAATATGATAACAGCTCAAACTGCATGAAAAACATGTTTAATAAATACTTGTCATCGAAATTGAATAATATATAAGTAAACTGCTTAAAAAATGAAAAGTTAGTTATTGCATTTGGTCCTATTATTAAATATTTATTTTGTAATATGTGAAAAAGCTAGTGATAAATTGCACTGTAAAAAAAAGAAAGAAAAATAGTTTTGATATGTGCAAAGATTTGAATTGTATAGTTTATAAAAATATAAAGTGTTTCAAATACTGTTTAATCTGCCTCCCAAATAGAAGTTGTATTTAAACAACTTGTCTATTCTTGAAACAAATCTAATGGCAGATCTGAAAATTTTATTTAAAATTATTGGCTAATAAGTAAATTATCAAACTATATTTAAATTTTGGCAATGATTTTTATTTCTTTCTAAACTGTTAACTAATGTAAATAAAGAGAAAGAGAGAAAAAAACTATTTCCTCCCCTTATTTATGTAGCAAATCATAATAATTTATTCAGTTATGTATCAAATCTTGATATGATATTTGTAAATTTGTTTCCATGATGTATTACAAAAACATGTTGTTAAGAAAGAGAAATCAAAATTTATTAATTAGCTAGTGATGAATTCCTTGTTTAAAAAACATGTTGTTGAACAACATCAAACAGCTATTATTAGGGCTGAAACAAGCAACTAAGGCATTTTGGTCAATTCCAACTTTCCATTCTGGTTCAGGGAGTCTAGTCTACTTTAGTTTATTTGAAGACTCAATGTAAGAAACAGTATTGCATTGATCCAATGGAAAGGTGCGAAACTACTGCTTAATACTGTTTTCCACTAGATAGTCATATTTTCTGACTGTTTTTAAAGTATTTTTCACTACTTCGGTCAGTTATAAAAGCTGGTGCAATGATATTATCTAGAAAAAGCTTCATCTCTTATGTGTGGCTAGACAATATAGAAACCACACCAGCCAAACAAATGCTGATGTTTTCCAAAATCAACCCATGTCTTCTGTAATAATGCCATGAAAAAATAAAATAACATTGCCATAAGAACTGCCAAGAACACTGAAATTATACATTATATAACATCACAAATGCAGCTGTATTTACTTTTTAATATCACTAATGCCCGAGGACTAGAACTACAATCTTATGAGAAATTAATGGTCACAATCCTAACTATATTAAAAGAACTATATCTACATAAAACCATGGTTTGGAATTGTTTAAATATTTCATGTGGTAAAATGCATATTGGAAGGCTTTAACTTTAAACTTAAATTAATAATAATAATAATAATATTACATTCAAAGATCAGCTTTTCAAGCTAATTGTGCATGCGTCTTCTGTGAGTGTTAAATAATAAAATGAATACTTCACTCTACAATACAAGATATAGTATTTATGCAGGAATAAAAGGAATCCTCTTATTCCTATGACTCAAATTCTTTTATATGAGCAAATCTGAAGTACTGTTGAGTAAAGCGTGAGAGTAGAATTCTCACTTTAAATTACTATCTATGATGTTGGAATGAATGATGTCGGTGAAATTGTCTAGAATTTACTAAACATCACTCTAAGTGAAACTTAATTATAAGTAAATAAGCATTTATTTTTATATGACACTATGCATACAATTGTATTACATTCAAAGATCAGCCTTTCAAGCTAATTGTGCATGTGTCTTCTGCGAGTGTTAAATAATAAATGAATACTTCACTCTTTGAATGTAATACAATCATATGCATAGCGTCATATAAAAATAAATGCTTATTTACTTATAATTAAGTTTCACTTAGAGTGATGTTTAGTAAATTCTAGACAATTTCACCGATGTCATTCATTCCAACATCATAGATAGTAATTTAAAGTGAGAATTCTACTCTCACACTTTACTCAACAGACTTTAGATTTGCTCATATAAAAGAATTTGAGTCGTAGGAATAAGAGGATTCCTTTTATTCCGGCATAAATACTATATCTTGTATTGTAGAGTGAAGTATTCATTTATTATTTAACACTCGCAGAAGACGCATGCACAATTAGCTTGAAAGGCTGATCTTTGAATGTAATTCAATTGTATGCATAGCATCATATAAAAATAAATGCTTATTTACTTATAATTAAGTTTCACTTAGAGTGATGTTTAGTAAATTCTAGACAATTTCACCGACGTCATTCATTCCAACATCGTATATAGTAATTTAAAGTGAGAATTCTACTCTCACGCTTTACTCAACAGTACTTCAGATTTCTCATATAAAAGAATTTGAGTCATAGGAACAAGAGGATTCCTTTTATTCCTGCATAAATACTATATCTTGTATTGTAGAGTGAAGTATTCATTTATTATTTAACACTCGCAAAAGACATATGCACACACGTAGCTTGAAAGGCTGATCTTTGAATGTAATACAATTGTATGCATAGCGTCATATAAAAATAAATGCTTATTTACTAATAATAATAACATTATTATTATTATTATTAATATTTCAATTCAGATTTATGGTACATATTTAATATATCATTGTATGTCTTTGGTTCCTAGTTTAAACTTGTTTACCAGGACATATTTACTATTCAATATTTGACTTAACCATTATTATGGCTTATTTCATCTCTTTCTTATGCTTTCATTTCACTTTTGTACAGTAACATAATGTACTGGATATTACACCATGAATAAATTTAGCATATTATGGTGTATAATAAATAATATGCAATAAATATTTGGAATACAAAATAAGATTAACAAGTTTATAAAAAAATGTAAACACTAACTTTTATGAAAGCAGTAATAGGCAGGGTAATAGTTTGTAAACAGCAGATAAAATAAAAATAAACATTAAGGCAGAGGTATAACATAGTATTCTGAAGAAGATTGTATATGAAGGGTTGAGACAGAAATGTGTTTATTTAATGATAGTCCATAAATTTAAAAAATATTTAAGTTTGTAAATCTGCATAAAAGGGATAATCAACAAAAAAATTATAGAACATATTTATACACTGACAATAAAATATTCTAAAACAAAAAGAATGGAGTTACAATTAAACAGGGATCCATCAACACAAGAACCTGTACAGCTAATGGAATCAAAGCTGAGGGAGAAAAAATCTATTCTGATAGTGCAAAACCCTTTAGAACAAAAACCAGATAATTTTAATATTGAAATGCAATATGCATTTATGACGGACTTTTTAAAAAAAATGCATTTAAAAAATGAAGAAACGCACAAAAATCTGAAGAAAAACAAGAAAAAACTGATTAAGAATTTGAAAAAAAAAAAAACAAGAAAACATAAATTAAAAATTTGAAATGTATTCAAAAAATGAAAAACATGACAAAGAAATCAAAAAATTTTGCAATAAAAATTTGAAGAAATGCATTTAAAACTTGAGGAAAAACAACAAAAAAGAGATTAATTTAAAGAAATGCATCAAGAAATAATAGTAAAAAAGTTTGAAATAGTACAAAAAACTATAAGCAACCTGAAGCTGGAAATAAAAGGTCAAATACAATAGCAAGTAAGACAGAAAAGGAATGTATAGAAAGAATATTACTTAGTGATTTAGAGAAAATAGTTGAAAAATCTATTGAATCCAGTAAAAATGAATTTCAGGAAAGTTTGCAAAGTATAGCACCAAGAATATAAAAATTGGAAGAAAAAATGGAAACGAATAAGGGTTTGAATTTAGTTAAGAATCCTAAAATTGATTTTTTTAAAAAAGTAAACTTTTATAATGATGATTGAAGAGAACGTTTTAATTCAGGCATTTATAAACACAAGTATTGTGAAGAAGAGATTTTACAATATGAATATTTGTCGTAAATATTAAAAAAACAGGATGATGAAGAACATATAAAAAAAAATAAAAATAGAAGTACTTCATGTTGTAAAGCATATAAAAGAAAAGGGGTAAATAATATAAGAGCAAAAAGAAAATTCTCTAAAAGTATACTGAGTTTGAATCAATGGATTACCCCTGTCTGATTGTCAAATTTCACTGCTAGTGTGGGTAATGAAAAAGAAAATGGTAAAAAGAGAAAATAAAAGATCCATGCCAGAAGGAAGAGCATGTTATATTTTTCGTGTCATCCCAAATGATATCTCCACCACTAATGAAATATCTGGGGAGAGATGAAACTTAATTTTAGAAAAATGAAGGCTGGCTTATTTTCTGCCACCCCTGGATCTGGATAAAAAAAATGTGTTAAGGAGAAAATTAACTGTAATATTTTAAAAGTTAAAATACATGACAATACTGAAAGTGATATTAAAATTAACAAAAAGAGAAATTATCAGTTTATTAGAAAGCAAAAGTGACTTTACTGATAATATTGAAAACAGAATAGTAATAATTTAAGTGTCAATAGATATGAAATATTTGACTACAATGGATAATTGATTTTTTTAGAGAATAAAAAAAATATGATTGTAATTTGTAAAAGTTGAGATTACGAGATATAATGTTCTGAAAAAGATTGCTGGGCAATCGAAACTGTAAACTGTAGAAAAAGGTGGAAAATAAGGCATTGTAAAAGTAGTAAAGTGATTGGGCAATTGAGTATTATATGATTATTATTTATTTAGATATACTTTGTTTCTAAAGATGTATCAGGATTTGGTCTGAATGTGAGGCACTATGTTATCATGTGACAATTGAAGGGCATATTGTCTCAAGTGCTGTCACAACATTCATTTATTTTTCAAATAGTTTACTCACTCACCAGAGAAAGCAAGGTGGAGTTTGAGTTTAGGAGTCTCTAAGACTCAAAACAGAGTTAATGCTGTATTTTCAAATGTTATATTCATCAGCATCAAAACTTAAAAGGGAGCAATATTTATATTTGATTTTTTTGATCTGTTGTGGATGGCTTAATAGAAACCACTATGAGATAATCTTTATGATATTCATCTTTCATCATACATCTTAGAGTCCTAAGATGAAATTTTTATAAATCCTAGAATTAAAATTCTATGCATTCTCTATAGCATTCAATGTCAAAGCAAATCTCTGCACATTATGAACTTATGTATTTTGTAAACCACCATTTATGAACAGGGCTGAAATATAAAAATAAATAGAGAAATGAATAAAAGATAAAAGATCTGTAGTAGGCATACAAATGAGAAATGAAAAGTTACACTGTCCCATTGTCTCATTTTAAAGGAAAGAGATTGATAACTGTATCAAATCCAATAACAGCTTTAACTAGTTATATTATAAAGCTGCATGAAAAAAAGTTTAATAAGCACTTGTCATCGAAAATGAATAATATATAAGTACCCCAAAAAATTTTTAAAAAGTTAGTTTATGCATTTGGTCATATTATCAAATATTTACTTCGTAATATGTGAGAAACCTAATGATAAATTGCATTATAAAAAAAGAAAAATAGTTTTGATGTGTGCAAAGATTTGAATTATATAGTTTATAAAAATATAAAGCATTTAAAATCTTATTTTAATCTGACTTCCAAATAAAAGTTTTAATTAAACAACTTGTCAATTCTTGAAAGTATATCTGATGGCAGATCTTTAAATATTATTTAAAATTATAGGATAATAAAAGTATGTAAATTTTTAATTTATATTTAAAATTCGGCAAAGAAAAAAACTATTTTTTCATATATATAACAAATCATAATTTATTCAGTTATGTATCAAATCATGATATATAAGTGTCAAGAGAGATGAAATTTTAATAATCATCTGGTAATGAATCCATTGTTTGAAAAACGTTATTGAACAACATCACATGGTATAAATATGATCAAAACAAGCAACTAAGGCAATTTAGTCAATTCCAGCATTCCAGTCCAGTCCAGGCAGTCTAATCTATTTTAATTTATTTGAAGACTTAATGTAAGAAGCAGTATTGCATTGATGCAATGCAAAGGAGAGAAACTACTCTACCAGATAGCCGTATATGATGACTGTTTTTAAAAGTATTTTTCCAGTTATAAAAAGCTCATATAGCTAAGCCATTATACAAACTATTAAAAAAAGATCAGAAGTGGCATTGGTCTAGAATTCATGATGAAGCGTTCTGTTGGACAAAAACTTTATTGTTGTCTGAGAAACAATTGGTGCATTATAATAATAGTTTAGAAGTATGCTTAACAACTGACACATCAGAGTGGGGTGTGGGGGTGGTGCTAGCTCACCCATGTCATCAAGGGGAATGCCCTATTGCTTACGCATCGAGAACTCTCTCAAAATCAGAGAAAAACTATAGACAAATTGACAAGGAGGCTTTGGCTATAATGTTCAGCCTCAAAAAATTCCATCAATTCCTGTTTGGTAGGAATTTCCACATAATTATGGACCACAAGTCACTACTGGGTATTTTGGGCCACGATCGTTTAGTGCCCGAATATTTAAGTCCACGCATGATGCGCTGGAGAAACATAATGTCAGCATATGACTACATATTAGAATACAAAAAAAGAAAAGAGATTGCACACGCCAATGCATTATCAAGAATGCCAGACAAGCAAGAACAATCAACGATGGAGGCAGAAATAAATTATATTGACACCCTAAACTCAGAAATACTGAATAGCAAACACGTAGCCAATTGGACGAGCTCCGATCAGGGCTATCAGATACTTATGGGATGGATCAAAAACGGATGGTCATCTTCAAAGCCTCAGTACATTGACCCAGGGTTCTGGACAAATTGTAATAAACTATCTATATGCAAAGGATGCATATTAATGGGCGATCAGGTCATGATACCAATGGAAGTTTGACAGCAAGTATTGAACTTACTTCATGAGGGCCACCCTGGAGTTGTGTGAGCTAAAGCACTGGCTCGCAGCTACTTCTGGTGGTCAAAAATTACCATTGACATAGAGCAAAATATCAAAAAATGTTCGGCATGGCAAACAGAAATGAACATGAGAGCTAAGATATACAATTCGTGGCCAGCTGCCATGACAGCATGGCAAAGGGTCCACATAGACCATGCTGGAATGGTGAATGGAAAACTCTTGCTCATAGTCATAGATGCTTTCTCAAAGTGGACAGAGTGCTGAATTGTAAAAGATTTAACTGCTACTGAAACAGTTAAGACGTTAAATGCTGTGTTTGCATGTCACGGTTTACCAGAAAACATCATGTCTGATAACAGAACTGTGTTCATAGCTAAGGAAATAGAAAGCTATTTTCATGATAATGGCATCTGACACATACGTACACAACCATATCACCTGGAGTCGAATGGTCTGGCAGAGAAGGCTGTCCAAATAATCAAAAAGGCATTAAAGAAATCAAGTAATAGGGATTTACAACAAGCAATTGATAACGCGATGCTGTGGCAACACACAACGCCATCAATGGCCACCGGGAAATCACCCACAGAACTGTTAATGGGCAGGAAACTGCATATTAAATTAGACTTATTACTACCAGATCCTGCCGAAAATGACAACAGTGAAAAAAATGTAAACAAGTTCGAAATCAGGGATAAAGTTTGGGTCTGGGATGTGTTGCAAAAGAAATGGGTAGAGGGAATAATTACGAAACTGCTGTCACAACAAATAGTACTCATGGAGCTACAGGATAGTACTAGCTATAGAAGACACATAAACCACGTCCATCAGCGAGTGGTAGAGGGAATACAAACGTTACCTGACATTACAAACGAGTTATTATGGAATGAGCAGCAAACCACAGAAATGAAATGACAGCGACCAATGGAGATACAGACAGCACCAACAAATAGTGAGAATGATACAGCATCAAACTCAAAGCCAGATGAAACACAAAGCAATACAGCCAGACCGAAACGGAAAACCCAGAGACCGGTCAAACTAAAAGACTATATATAGTGCCATTACACAACTATCTTTTCTGGAGTAAGGGGAGTGTTGTATACATATGTAAATAGAGCCAGTACAGGCACAGATTTAATTAAGTAAAAATAAAAGTAATTAGATCGGGCTACATTAACTAAATAAAGTAATTACAGAGGCGTTGTTTAACAGATTGGATTATCAAGGGAATTAATAACCAAATGAAGCCATTTACACACACGTGAGAAAATGTATTAATACTCCAGAAAAGAAGTGATGAGAGTGGGATTTCAAATTGTGGCAATATAAAAAAGAGTGGGGAAAAAAAGATATATCGCACCTTGTGTTTTTGTTTTTCATGAGTGCAGCTGCTTTTCGGACTGTGATCCCAGGTTCTCAGTGCCTGTTGGTGAATCCAGCCGATTAGAGTAAAAGCAGACCACACCAGTCTTAATATAATTTTAAATGCCCTAAGTGGCTCTTACAAGGGTTATTTTCATCACCTAGGCAAGGTACTGTGCATTTTATATTACTATAGGCAGAGAAGGGGATTTGAACTTTAAAATTTTAATTCAGCCAGATTATGTATATATATATATATATATATGTGTGTGTGTGTGTGTGTGTTAAGCAATTATCATAACTGTTGTTAGTGTGAATTATTATGTACCAATAAAGATTTAGTGTAAATTAGTCGGTGATTCTTATTTATAATTAAATATTAATATTTGCGATCATTCAGCTACAGCTGAGGACACTGCAATAACATCATTTGATTTATTCAACTTCTATTCTAATGCTATCTTTTCTAAGCTTGAATTATCAGTGGATCATCACCAACCGTATTTTATCCCATGGGTATATTCAGAAGGTAGCCACATCATCAATTCATCCATTTTCCACACATTTCATTCTTTTCATTGCCCAGCTCTTCAATTTTGCTAACTCTTTTAATCTCTTATATAATCTACCAATGTCAATCTTTTCCGTTCTTTCTTCTTACTTCCATTTACCATTCCCTCCAAAATATTTTTCATTAAACTGTAATTTCTTCTTAATATAAGGTCCAATCAAATTTCTCCTTTTCTTTCTGATCTCCTCAATCAATCTCTTTTCAAAATTTTATTTCTTATTTTATCCACCCAATTTTTCATATTCTTTTCTGTGTCCACATCTCAACAGCTTCCAATTGAGTTCTAATTTTATTACTCATTGTCCACATTCTACAACCATACAATAATACATTGCATACATAGCATTTAATTAATCTTTTTTTTAATTATCTCTTCAAAGATCCACAAAATATTTTCTTTCTCTTAGTAAATATCTTTTTTGCCAATGCTATTCTTCTTTTAACTTCATCTTCACTTCTTCCATCCTAAGTCAACCAACTATCCAAATATCTAACTCCATTTATCTGTTGAATTATGTTACAATGGATTTCAATTTGCAGACATTTTGCATTCATCTCTATCCACAAACACAGTCTTCTCAACATTAATCTTTATTTCGTATTCCATGTATCCTTCTTCTAATTTATTCAATATATTCTGAACACACTTTTGATTCTCAGCTATAACAGCTATATTATCTGCAAATCTTATACATTTTATTATTCTACCTCAAACATTTACTTCTCCACAATCTTAATAATTAATTATTTAGCATGTTTTCTAAGTAAATATTAAAAAGAACATATGACATATTGCATCATTGCCTAATTTCTCTTTTTTTATTTATTCCTATCAGTCTCATTATTTTCCAATATAATTCTTATCATTTGTCCAGTATACATATTCCAAATCAATCTTGTCTTTTTCCAAATATGCCTTTATTTCTTAAGATCATCATATATATTCCAAATCAATCTTGTCTTTTTCCAAATATGCCTTTATTTCTTAAGATCATCATACATATTCCAAATCAATCTTGTCTTTTTCCAAATATGCCTTTATTTCTTAAGATCATCATAAGTTTATTCCAGATTACTCTATCAAATGTTTTTACCAAATCCACAAAACATATACCAATTACTTTATCTTTTTTAATATATCTATCTGCAATTATTTTAACAACACCAATACCATCTCTTGCACTTTTTCCTCTCTGAACACCAAATGGTTCTTCACTATAATAATCTACTTTCCCATTTGAGTTAAAACTCTCAATAAAAATTTAGAAGGGTAAGATAAACTTATTGTTTTGTAGTCTTCACATTTAACAGTTTTCTTCTATTTTCCAATTGGAATCATTATAGTTCTTAAAAGAATCTTTATGCCAAACTCCACTGTTATATATCAAATTGCAAAGTCCAATTATTTCTTTCATAGTAAATTCTCCTATTTTTTTAAAAAATTCTATAGGTATTGCTTCATTTGTGCAATTGACTTTATTACTTTATCTGACAATATGTCCATATCTTTATCATCTACTTCATTTTCAAGTTCATAATTAATTAAATTATCTTCTAAATAGACACTGAAGATATTCTTTCCACCTTTTTAATATATCATTGCTCTCAGTTAATCTCTTTTAATTATTATCTGCAAGCTCACATTTTCTCCCAAGTGACATTTTTTATTTTATCAAATATCAAATCATATCTTTTCATCTGTTGAAGCATTTCTATCTCTTCACATTCTTGCTCCAATTATTTTTCTTTTTCTAATACACACTTTGTCCATCCTCAGTATTTACATTTTTCCATCCTCTCTGTACTTTCATCTTTTCCAACATACCTTCAGATATCCAAGGTCATTTAGCTTTTCTTAAATGAATAATACCTATTTCAGTTTTTAGGAATCATTCTTTAATCCTACACCAACCTTTATCAGAGCTATTAATATATATCTCATCTTTAACAAACCTTTTTATTGCATTTTTACATATTAAATCATATTTTTCTTTTTCCGTTTGTCTCAATTCATTTAAGACCCATCTTACATATCTTTTCCTTCTTTTAATTTTTTTAAAACACATCTTTAATTTAGCTCAACCAAATTATTATCTCAGTTTACATGAGCACCAAGCAATGTATGTAACCCCTAATAAAAATTTTGTATCTATCCTGAATCAATATATAATCAATTTGATAGTGTTCTCTATCATTTGGAAGCTTTCCATGTATACAATCTTTTTTATTATTTTTAAAACAAGTGTTTGCAATCACAAATCCATCCTCCTTACAAAATCGTACAAGCCAATTATCTCTTTCATTTCCAATATCATAATTTTCAACATTTTTTCCTTTCTTACCATTCACCACAACACTATTCCAATCACCCAATAGCAATATACCTGCATCCCCTTCTCACATTGGATAATTTCCTCTACTTTCTCATATTTTTCATTACTTTCAATATTATCATCACCAGTAGTCAGCATATAAACTTGTATGATTACCAAATCCCTGAAACTTGTATTTTCTTGAGCAGTGTACTTGAACTTCTTTATGAATTTTATGCGCTTATCTTCAGGTAGCCATTATTTTCTTGTTGTTATATTATTAAGCTACCACCCAAATTAAAATACTTGTTAATTTTTTTAATCCAAACTTCTTATTTTGTTTAGTTTGAACTGGTAGCTTTAGTATAACAAATATAAATAATGGCTACTGGAGAAAAGAGATCAAAGTGCACTGTTCAAAAAAATCCAAAGATCTCCTCACTGATGAAAGCTATAAGACAGAAACTAGTCAGAGATATTTGGATAGGACAGTTCTGGATAAAGAATTATTAACCATTATCATCCAGCATTTATTGATTATTTAAAACTTACACTAGATGACATAAATGCAATAAGAATTGAAGTATAAGCTAAATAGAATAGCAATGTGTAAACAAAGGTCATGTGATGGCTTGTTGGTCATGTGATGCCTTAATGGCTTTGAATCTTTTCTGGCCAAATAATATAGGTCCTTAAGGTTATAAAAAAATTAAAGTCACTATAATATATAAAAACTGTACCAGTTTCTGATTTGTATAACTATGCTGCAAAAAAATTTTAAGTTTGCTCTGATAACTTAATATAAACAAAAAGTAAATAATCACTGCAAGAGAAAAAATGTGTTAGATTTAAAAAAACCTCCAAGTGCTTTGTGTAAAAAAATCCAAAGAGTTTCTCATTGATGAAAGCCATAAATTAGAAACTAGGCCGGGAATATTTAAATAGGTCCCCAGAACATAAGTATTTATTAAACACTACCATGTGAGATCTATTGATTACTAAAGCTACAATTAGATGTCACAAAAATAATGAAAATAGAAGAATATGGTAATAAAGCCATATTGATAAATACCAATAACAGAAATTACATTATCATCTGATATCCCCTATCATTGAGAAGAGCTGGGAAAATGGGAAATTTGAATATTGATGTTATAGGGTTACATGAAGTGAAGTGAGAGAGATGTGAGGAAGTAAGTAGCGGAGGTGTTATTTTATTTGGATAGTGATAGATTAATTAATGGAATCCCCAAAATCTTCTCAATGATGTAAGCTATAAGTTAGAAACTAGTCGGGGAATATTTCAATAATACAGCAGTGGATAAAGATTTATTAAGCACTATAATCTGGCATCTAGTGATTATTAAAGCTAATACTAAATGAGATAAAATTAGAAAGAATACCCTGCGCCATTAGGCATAGTTGATAGAGCATCCGACTTGGAATCAAGCTTCCTTTGGGTTCAATTCTGTTTTACAGTTCTGGTGCTTAAACTATTAATAAGCTTCCCAACAATAAATCCATTAGTCTTTTGATTTAACTTTGTGCAGTTTGGTGAAATTAATAGAGAGTCTGATTTTGGGAGATCCCAGAATCGATTCGGTGATCCTAGTTGTGTGCTCCAAACTTCTTATGAACTCCTGAGTAATAAAGCTATATCATTAATCATTTACTAAACAAGAGATTATCTCTAAGCCAGATATAAACTTTAAACCCCAGTTAAAGATTAATATATCTGATTTTTTAAATTAAACACATACACATGATTATTGTATATTTATTCATATGATTTCAAATGAACGTGTGGTGGTATAGAAGTTATTTTATACATTATCCTGAATCTGTTGATGAGATTGCAATACTCATTAGTTTTCTTGTTAAAACAGGAAAAAGACATTTATTAGCAAACTTTTTTATTCTTCCTATACTTATGCTATCTAGGGTAAGCTAGGATCGGGCGATGTACAGTATTATTTTTGTCAGAAAGAAATTAGTTTGAAATATCATAAGAATTTCATTTTTTATGCCATAATTCATTAATTGTAGATTATTGTTTAATATTCAAAAGGGGATCTTGATTTAAAAGATGAGTCTTAGGTAGTGAAACTATTTGTTGAATTATTGATGTCTAATCTGCTTATTAGCATCTTATACAATTTCTATGAAGGAACTTCTTTTCTTATATATAATGGAAAGTAATAAGAAGTCATGGCAAAAGGATAATTTGAATATACTATCAGTATTTTTCATAGTAATAGTTAAATAGTATCCAGACGTTTAGTATGAAAACATTTCTCCCCAAAATAGAGGCACAATATTTACATTCTGAATACGCTAAAAAAGCTTCTTAAAATAATTGCATTACAATTGCAAATAATTCCAGCCAACTGTCTAAAAAGATTATTTTTAGAAATTAAATTTTTATTTAATAGTACCTAATGGAGCTTTATGCACAATTTCATAAACTTATATAGACTATAAGTAACTTTGATGATAATCTTCTAGAATGAAGACTTAAAAAAGATATTTCTTAATATCATATATCCTCAGGTCAAAGTCATTATGGATGGGAAAAATACTGCACCAACTTCTCCATCCCAAAATGAAATATTGAAGATAACTGATATCATATGCTCTATTGTAATGTTAAGTATGATTAGATATACCCTGTTGGAATATGTCCTGAATTGACTCATATTGCCAAAATATAAAGAGGTATAATATGTGGCAAAATATTAGCTATCATTAATATTAGTAACATTCAATAAAGTAATAAGAAATAGAAGACTATAGTAAATATGGTAGACCAGCTGCAAATTCAGGAATGATGAAATCCCACCAAGAATAAGACTATATTTTTTGAAAAAAGATAATAAAAATAAGGTTACGTGAAAATGAAAACTTTGACAGATATGATCATCAACCATTTACTGTGAGAGAATGAAAACACTATCTGTTCAAGAAAATAAAAGGGAATGATGATTGTCTTTGGCTTGTGGACCATGGATGTATGGTAAGCATTGTTTTTGGCTTGTGGACCATGGATGTACGGTAAGCATTGTTTCCAGTTAATGATTACATTTTTTTATATAACATAAAAGACATAATCAAATTTTTTTAATAAAAATACAAATCAAATACTTACTTATTCTTACTTTTTAAATATTTTGTCGCTAAAAGTTTAATATTTTTTCCCACTTTCACATTTTTATTTATACAAACAATGATTCAATTGAATCTATATAATATTAAGAAGTTGTGACATTATTTGCCACCAGGGTGTAGCAGTACTTCAGATATATTAGTATAACTTACAAGGTATTTTTAATCCATAGAAACAATTAAAACTCTAAACTGTAAAGCAATATAGTATAACATTACATTGTCAAAGGCATAATAGTAGTTCAAAAGTATGTGTATGATCTTTCTTCATGCATTAAAGACCAACTGCTATTTAAGTGCTACTACAAATGGTTTTATTTAAATTATAGTATATGGTGTAACCCCACAAATGAGTAAGTGGGTTTTTTCCCAAGCTGTATGCCTTCCCATCTCAGAATTGATGCATGCATTACATAGCAATTCACCGCAAATATTTTAGGGTTAGGATATCTGAATCATAAGTTATGAGATGAAATGTGACAGACTGTTTCCTACTTTAACCCCCTATGGAATAAAACGCCAACATTAAATTTTGTTTTAAATTGGTCAAAACTGTTATTCAAACATTCAAAATAATCTGAACTATATATGATAGTGATGTTATGGTCACCAAATTTTTTTGTGTGTTTTTCAAATTTTTTTGACTGCAAAGTAGAGCAGCGATGAAAATCTACAAAAATATGGGATACATTGTTACATTTCATGATTCAAGCTTGTTAGACAGATTTTTTTTAGATGTATATATATATTAATTTCTTACTTTCATTGTTAAATGTTATTCATAAATAGGCTTTATATTGTATAAA
Organism: Epiperipatus broadwayi; assembly: GCA_028023455.1. NCBI lineage: Eukaryota > Metazoa > Onychophora > Udeonychophora > Euonychophora > Peripatidae > Epiperipatus > Epiperipatus broadwayi. The sequence continues at coordinate 65,792 of JAQFVV010007126.1, forward strand.
GTTGTGCGAATTTGAATTCATCAAGATAGTTATCTTCAGGCACATAAGTTTAAAAAGTTTTATAACATATACAAAGGATTACATGCACATATAAGATATGTATCCAATTTATTGTAAGGGAATGTATTTTATAGGTAACATATTATTTAACCTGAATTCGAACTTGGGCATTTGATAAGATTAAATACTGTTTGGTTGTAATAAAATTTACTCCACACAACATGGGTGTTAGTGTTCTAAACTATACCTGGGTACTATCTCTACAAGGCTTTCATTGTTTGCTTTACTATATTTACAGTTACAATTTGGCTTCCCAACTTTGGCACCTGATAAACATTTGATAGCAATTTGTATTAATGAAATTTTTATTGAAGCTAAAACAGCATAATTTTATAATTTTTTATTATAAAAAGTTTGAAAAAATTTTCATATCATAATCATAAAAATTTTATGATAAATAGCTAAATCACTACATAACCTGTGTGCTGATTTGGAAATAGCATTGCAGAAAACTTAGAGTGAGCACAATTTACCTTTTCATAAGATATTCTCTGTTTATCAATAGATAGAAATAATATTCCAATCTGTTCTATGCTTTGTATTGTGCGTATTTTTATAATAATATATATATAGTTTAGAATCATTATAATTTTGATATGCTTTGTATTGTGCGTATTTTTATAATAATATATATATAGTTTAGAATCATTATAATTTTGAAATGAACAAATCTATTGGTAACTATTTTTGAAATGGTTATTTGTATTTCTTGGTTTTATCATAAACGACAAAAATAGGAAGAGCAAAATCAGAAATGAGAGGTTGAATTATGGAAATAAAAACTTTTATTCAGTATGTGAATAGTAGATAAACAATCATTTGACTCAATCACGTTTTGCTATTTCAATAGCATTCTTTTTTCCCACTACAGCAATGCCACCTATTGTAAATCTCAATAATTAATACATGCCAAGTGTTAGCTCTTAATAAATCCCTATTCAGTGTTGTTCTATCCAAATATCCCCATATTAGTATCAAGCTTATGGCTTTCATTAGTGAAAAACTTTGAATTTTGGGAAAGTGCACCTGATCCTTTAGTATCTAATGCACCTTTCTTCTAGCATCCATCATTTACATCTCTTTTATTATCAAGAATGTTGGTTTAGATTAAAAGCATTTGTATGTTTTCCAAATCAGATTGATAGCTTGATAGTAGAAATAAAGAGGTAAATGATGGCTGTTAGATGCCAAAGATCCAAGTGCAGTGTTCCATGATCCAAAGATTCTTACAGATAAAAATCATAATCTTGAAACTAGTCTGGAGCTATTGGATAGGATAGTACTCGATAGAGATTTATTATGCAACATCATCTGGCATCTATTAGTTACTAAAACTTACAGAAGGTGATATAGTATTTGTGAAAGAAAAAAAAGTAAACTGTATTTCAATATTAGCTGACTTTATTAATTTAAATAATTTGTTTAAATCTCAAATATGGCATCAAGCATTGTTAAATTTAAAAATCATCCTTCTTGTTCAAACATTTGGTTTGATTTAAATTTTAATTCACAATGAAAAATTAAATTGCTTCTCTTTTCTCCAATTTCATTACATGCTTCAGATAACAGTGATGAAAAACAAAAAAATATTTGGAAATAATACTAAAAATCAAGCAAGGACTTCAGCTAATATCACTACTTGTTGAAATTTCAAATTGAGGAATAAAGTATTTGGAAGTATATTTCACTAATAAGAAAAACTAAGTCATACATCACATAACTTAATAAGCTTGTATTACAAATATATTGCGATTGCTAATAGCCCTAAACAAGCTTTTTCAATAAATTCCACAAGTGAAAGCATTTAAAATCTCTATCTAGAATTATTCCTATCCTCAAACCAGTTTCAAGATAATGGCACTTCTTACTGAGGCACTAGGATATTTAGACATTAGATCTAAAATACAAACTCAAGCCCAGCATTTATCTAATACTTAAGTATTAATTAATACAAGCTTATTAAGTCACGTGATATATGACTTAGTTTTCCTTACTATTATAGTTTGGTTTTAAAAGTTTTTGGTGATGTTATGTTGCTAAGACTATTAATATATGGTGTATCGAAATTTAGTTCCATGCTATATGGCTATTTAAGTTAGATTGCTGGATTTGAAGACATATTGATGTCTGAAAATTTCAGATTTTTTCCTTAATAGTAAAATATTAAATAAATGCTGGGCTTGAGTTTGTATTTTAGATCTAGTGTCTGAATATTCTAGTGCCTCACTGAGGAGAGCTATTAGCTCGAAACCGGTTGGGGATAGGGATAATTCTACATAGAGATTTTAAATGCTTTCTTTTGTTGCATTTATTGAAAAAAACTTATTTAGAGCTATTATCATGCTCATTATATTAAGTATATTTTACTTAATTGCAGGTATAATGTTTCAGGATGCTTGTTGTACTGGAATCTGGCACAGGTATATCCAAAAATAAAAATTTAGTTAAAATAGATTTTATTAAATGAGGTCAGGTATGACACAAATGGAATGGGAGGGACCAGGAATACCTGACGCAAATGGAATGGGGGACAGAAAGTTTATTTTGCAATTATTGTAATTTAAAAACACTTCACCTGTTTAGTTAAATTAATGATGCAGAACAAGATAAAACTAATGCAATTAATTTTGGTACAAAATAAACATAAGCATTTCCAGGTTAAAAAAAACCCCAGGTGTTTACTAACTTACAAACCAAATGACACTGGTAGATAATGCAAAACATTTAAAGTGCATTCAGGTGGACCACTATTAATTTCAAATTCCTAGTCCCCAAGCTTTTTTGGATTTATGAAATTTTGGGGATTTCAACAATAAACCATTTTATATCTTTATAAATCCAATTTCTGCCGAAAATTAAACATTAATTTTCTCACTCAAACAAATGTAGTATCATAACAAACAAATGAATTAGGATTATATTCTATTCATGTATTTATAATAAAAACAACAACAACTATTATGTAATAATTTATGCTATTAATAAGCTAAAAAATTGTTTTATTGCTAATAAAACTATGGAACTTAATTATATTCATATCAGCAGTAAGTAGTTAAAATAATAATTCAAAACAATATTTTGTAAATTTTGCCCATATATTAGTAACTTTCGAATTAGTGATGTTCAGTTAATAATAAGCTGTCTGTACTGCAAAATGAAGTTCTTTTTTATATGTTTAAAAGTAGAGAAAAGGTTGAAAGGGATAAACATGAGTTTGTGAATGTTTGCACTTTTAAAATTAACATTATCAATTCCTATATTTATACGTTTAAAAATATCTATTGTAAATAAAATATCGAAGTAATAACATTTAAAAAGATGGGAAAAAATATTATTAATAAAATACTGGCCTCACTAAATCATTCTTTTGTTCTGCATTATATTTTGTTAACAAAAAAATAATTATTCAAAATTTTAAATTGGCAAATAAATATTTTGCTTCTATTTAAATTTTAAAGGGAATATCTGTGGGGTTAACTTGAAAAGTAATACAATTATTTTAAATTATATTTTTATTTGAACTATTTTCATCATCTAATATGTGTATTGAATGTCTTTAGAAAAATTAACTTTATTTAAATATTCCAAATACATTCAATTGTCAGTAATAGCACATTAAACAGGTTAATATATGCACAACATTTTGAGAGGTATTATTCTCACTCTTCTTCGGGTGTTGCTGGCCTCACCAGAGACAGTACTAGCATGGGATTCGAACTTGGATCCTTAAATTCTTGAGTATTAAGGTTAATACTCTAACCAACAGAGCCATCCTGCCAAAGGCAACAGTCAGTAGAAATTTCATATACTTATCTACGAGATTCCTCCCGATTTCTCCACTTTTTCCTAAGAGCAAAATTGATTAGTGGTTTCCATACATTTTGTATAGTCACACTAGGCTGACTTTTGGAATGTGAGCAGCTTCTTTAAATTTTCTTCTTTGTATCTTAAAATTCAATAGTCCAGAATCTAAGGATCCAGGTTCGAATCCCATGATAGTACTGTCACTGCTCGAACAGCAACACCTGAATAAGAAGTAATACCTCTTGAAACTTTGTGCATATACTAACCTGTTTGATATGCTATTATTAACAGTTGAATGTATTTCAAATACTTAAATAAAGTTACATTTTTCTAAAAACATTCAATATACATATTAGATCATGGAAATAGTTCAGTGTAAAAATACAACCAGAATATCATCATCACTAACCTTCAGGAAAACACTAATTATTTTAAATATTTATAATAAAAAAATTAAAACAAATTATTTTGATTTGTATTTTTGTAATGTTAGCTTATTTTTATATACAACTGTATTTTACAGTTGTGAAGAAGGCTGTTCAACTGTCAAAACTGAGTTATATTTGGAAATGTATAATAATAAAATATTGTATATGCATTATGTAAAATGCCTAGAAGAGTGTGTTAGGGTTATTTGTTTATATCAATAAAGATAAGAATTACTATTATCATTTATAAATTTATTTAATGCACATTGATTACATAAGTAATATTTACTAAGACTATAAACCTAAAGCATACATAAGCTTGTGGTTAAGACCTGTAGAGGTCACTATGTTCGCATTTTGAACCGCACATGCTTTAGGTTTATTGCCTTAGTAAATATTATTATCATTTATGCAAAATGAAATGCACATGTTCTGAAATAATTTTATAAGAACCATTTATGAAATGCACATGTTCGGAAATAATTTTATAAGAACCATTTATATTTCTTTGAATTAAAAAACTTAAACCATGTTTTTTCTCTGAATTCTATTGGGTTAGAATTTTTTGTTGGATATGATGTAATAAAATGACATACTGCATTACAAAGGAGGAATGAAATTTACTTTATTTTTGTATATCAACATAAAAAAGTGATGTAAATGAAAGAAATGTTTTAAGTTTTTAACTATAAAATAATTACATATATATAAAAGAGTGTGTTTTAAATTCCTATGGCGTAAATGTAAAAAAGAAAATGTCTAATTATAGATTCCCAGAAAACAATATATTTGTAGAAAGTATTGTTTTATATACTTATTTCCTGGCTTTATAACAAATCCATATATATCTATTTTTTTTCTCATGTGTCATAGCATCAGCCGGGAAGTGAACCCACTAACCCGGGACAACTGCTTGTAAAGTAGCTGTTGCTGACCTCTCAACCACCAATGCTTGACTATATATCTATTTTTATATCTGAAAGTAAGTAAATAAAGGGAACAAATCACCCTCCATCAAGCTATGACTTAATAAGCACTCTAAATGTTGAAGAAAGGATCAAAGCTAGAATGAATCCACTTATTCTTGGTAGCTTTTATGTTTGTAAGCATATCTTTGTCATCATTGTTGATAATTGTGAGTGAAATTAATTTATTAACCAGATCAAATACTTTACCTAAGAGTTATTAAACTTATAAATAATTGTACAAGGCTGAAGATAGCCACACCCTTTTAACATACCTTAATTATAATAATTAAACAAGATTTAATATGTAAACATTAAATTAAACATAACTCAATGCAATTTAAAGGTTTTATATTAAATCTTATTTAATTATTACAATTAAGGTATTAAAAGTGAGATGCTATCTCCAGTCTTGTATTTTTAATTATGAGTTTCATAATTCTTTTAAGTCCCATATTCCATCTGATTACCAGCAATGTTGACAAAGATATGCTTATAAACATCAGAGCCACCATATAATACTAAATTGTCCAAGCAGTCTACTACTGTTACACAATGTTTTATTTACCACTTTGTTTTATAGTTTACAGTTTCGATAGCACCAGAAATCTTCTTCAGAACTTTATATCTCCTAACCTCAACTGCTAAAATGAAAAAAAAATGATTTTAGCAGTTGAGGTTAGGAGATATAAAGTTTTGAAAAAGATTTCTGGGGCAATTAAAAAAGGGTGGTAAATAAAGCATTGTGCAACAGTAGTAAAGTGCTTGAGCAATTTGGTATTATATGGTATACATTTGGCAATGCAATAAGAAAGAATAGTTATTATACTTCTTGATCAGAGCTACTAAGACTAGGTAGATTCATTTTATTTTTGATCCTTTGTTCAACATTTAGAGTGCTTTTAAGTCATAGCTTAAGGAAGGGTACTCCTTTTGTTTACATATACATTGAGCTATGTTTAATTTAAAGTTTCTGAAAATAATTAGAATTATAAAAATTGATGAATGGTATTGATATAATCAGATAAAGTAATTTCAGAAAATTATACTACATTGGAATATAGGCAAAACTCTCTATACATATTGTCACTCAGTGGAAGCCAGAAGGCTTGTGCATAAAATCCTCATCTAGTGCCTACTCATCCAATATCCCTAGACTAGTTTCTGGCTTGTGACCTTCATCAGTGAGGAGCTTGGATCTGAGAGCAGTGCATCTAGAAACTAATCTGGGGATATTGGATGAGTAGGCACTAGATGAAGAATGCACAAGCCTTCTGGCATTCATTGATTACTCTGTCTTGCATTGAGTGGCAATATGTATAGAGAGTTTTGCCTGTTTTAATAACAGTTAAGAGCAAGCTTAAAAAATGGTGATCATCTGATGTTATGTTGGAATATATTGTAAAATAAATAGTCATTGTGAAACAAGGCATATTATCATCATTTGATTAATAATATTTACTACATATTCAAGTTCTAATGCCTTTCTAGTTTAGGAAGTCAAATAGCTATCTATAGGAGTTAAAATATAAGTTTATGCGAAACTAAATTATACCTTCGATCTGATAACAAAATCATTGATTTACTACAGACTATGGCTTACCTACACTACTCATTTTCTAATACTCCATCAGGTGGAGCAGCTATAATCATAAATAAAAAATCATCCATCTCCTTCTTCAAAATTTTGATGATCAATTTAAATTGTCTAATTGCAATAGTACAAGATAAAGGCCACTCATTTAACATAGTAAATTTATACCTTCCAAAGGACCCTGAAACTGTATTTAGTGTTATAAACTCAATCAATAGTACCTTGAGAAACAGCCCTTTCCCAACCTTAATAATTGGTGATTATAATCACAAATATGACCAATTCCAGGCCAAATATGCAGGCCACCTTAGCCAGCCTCTTATGAGTGGTAAACAGTTCTTCCGTGAAGGTGATTATTCCTTTTATACTAAGTCAGCCCATTCATTGATTGACCTGATATATGTATCCCCAACTTTGATCTCGGGAATGGAGGCAAAGTTATGCCCTGTTTCCTTCTCAGATCATCATGCTGTGCTTGTCAAAATATTGGCACTTAATGATGATCAACCTACAAACTCCCTAGAAAGAATGACCCACATGCTAACTAAATTGAACATAACCACTAAATTAGTATCTGAGTCATACATTGCCTTTAATAGAATTAAGTTGTTGTCCCTGCCTGCAATAAGAGGCTGGAGGCTCTTCACTAAATGCCTTGCTGACAGCATTAATATATCCACTCAGAAGTCCAGGGGTCCTGTACACTTAATTAGTGAACCAGACCATATTGCATATAAATTACAACATATGCCATATGAGGCTCATAATGTTCCCCAAATAATTGAACTGAAAATTAAATAGTCTTATACAGAGGGAGGTTGCCGAACCTCTCTATTAAAAGAGCTTGGCAATTCATTGAACACCAACATTGCCGGACGTGGTGTTATCTCAAGTGGGCCCTTGGAACCAGAAGCAAATCCAGGGCACCAGGTTCAATTGAGATAGATGGCAACAAATATGTTGGTGCATCCATGCTGCTCAGGATCAGACAGCATTACATTAAAAAATTTAATCCCAATGGTGTTAACAGAATTAGGAGAACATTCTCCACGGCAAATACACCACACAAAATAACTGAGGCCAGAATCCTGGCAACGCTTAGAGCCTTTCCTGATGGCACACATCCTGGGCTGCATGGAATCCCAAAATTCCTTCTGCTGCACCTGAGCTCATTCACAATACTGATTGTTAAGAAGATGGTGGATATACTGGCTGATGGCAGTTGGGAAATTAGTGGGATTTACCCCATCGCAATGGTCCCCCTCCTCAAAAAACCCCAGGGGCCATGTGAGCTGGGGAATCTGTGACCTATTTCCATGATTCCACTACTGATAAAAACAATCGAAAACCTCATCAAAGAAGACATACAGAAGATCATTATTGATAAACTGTCAGCCTTCCAATTTGCAAAGAAGGGGAGCTCGACTGCAGAAGCCATCAGTTGGTTTTGCCTCATAGTGGATCATATATGCAGCAATAAAATGGTCTGGCCAGTTGTGGTCCAACTTGACTTTGCCGGTGCTTTTGACTGTGTGCAGATCAAAGTGTTACTCAGTATACTGGAGAAACTCCAAGTGCCCCAGGCATATCTCCAAATGATCGAGAATCTTCTACAGAATAGAGAAATCTTTCTCTCACTGGATGGCCGAGTGGCTCCAGGATTTCAGCCCTCTGTTTCAATACCACAGGGCTCACCACTGTGTGCATTCCTCTTCATGGCTTACCTCAACCCATTGCTGTTATGCATTGAGGCATCCATTGAGGGAATTGCCATCCCTTTGCTGAGAGAGAGGGTCTGCCATGTATTCTACATGGATGATGTGACTGTGTTTCTCTCATCACAGGATGAGGTTGGTAGGCTGGAGAAGCTCTTGGATCAATTTGGTTCCGAATCAGGTCTAAGAGTTACTGAGGCGAAATCGGCCATGTGGTCAATCAGAACTGGAAAACAGATCCAGGGGAGATTCCGAGCACCCCCCCCCCCCAGAAGTTTCTCGGCTTTACTCTGGCCTCTCCTCCTAGTGTCATGAGAAGGGAGCTGGAGCAAAATATTCTCACAAAGGTTACAAACACAGTGACATCCCTAACCAAGGTCCCGCTCTCCTTGTTGGGGAAGGTCACACTATTAAATGCAGCTGTGCTACCCAAAATCACTTATTTTCTGGCCGGTTTTTCCCCTACTAAGACTTTTATAAAAAAGGTGGAGACTCGATGTAGGAGGCTTTGCTGGGGCATGAGAACAGCAGTAATTGGCCTCAACTCCCTTCAAAAGCCTAAATCACAAAATGGACTCAGACTCCATTCAATCAACACCTTCTTAATCCAGAAAGCCCACAATATTTAACCAAACTATTTCAGGATAATCCAAAAATGGAAAGCCCCCTACCAATAAATGAGGTTGAACCCACTGACTCCCCCCCCCAAGAAAGGGTATAATTTGGTTACAGCAACAGGTCACACTCGTGACTAAAAATGTAACAATGTCCAATTCCCTTTTCAATGGCAAGCTTTCCTATTGGGACACCCGTGCTCTAATCAATGGTAGCAGTCCCATCACTAAGACCAGACTTCCGCTAGGGATCAAGCGGCTTGCAGCGTTAACAAAGTTCTGGAAGCTGGAGGCAAAATTAGAAGACTTTATAATTAAAGTTAACCTTGAGGCCCTACCAATGGCTGCATTCCTCCACCACAAGCGGAGGTATAAAATGGATCCGTTATGCCCTCTGTGCAAGAAAACAGATGTAACAATTTCCCACATTCTTCAGGAATGTGAGACCTGGAATAAACTATGCTACCTGACATTGCAAAAGACCACAGATAAAGACTGGACCTGGGTGGATATGGTGAAAGCTTTTAAAAAGGGCTCCTTTGGCAGTGTTAGATTGGCAACTTATGTTAACTTTGTCATCTGGTTGGCACGAAATAAGGTAACTTTTGAAAAGGGTATTGATTACAATATTGAGGTATTATACTTCAAATTGTTAAATGATGCCAAGGACCATGACAAGAGGACATGCCAGCCATGGCTAACTGATCAGACTTGGAACCAGATCAAACTAGGGCCATGCCTTGCCTAGCGTAGTGCTTACCTTACATAATAAATAAATCGATATATTAGTAATTAGAAATTATAACAGCTCAAAGAGCACTAACATATCACAATGATAAATCCTAGGAAATAAAGGTACTTAAGCCTGAACAAATTAATAAAAGATTAGGAATAAATAGAAGGGAAAGTGACTGCTCTACAAGTGGTATGCCATGCAAACCAAGAAATAAGCATATATACCTATAAAGCCATTTATAACAGAACTGGGAGAGCTTTAATGGTGAAATAGACTTGTACAATTGGACAATCCAAACACCTTCTCATTTATAACAGTACTGGGAATGCTCAAATGGTGAAATAGACTTGTACAATTAGATAATCCAAGGACAATATTCCCACTGCAACTGAAGCGGTTGCCTTGTTTCTTTCAAGCTATGGCCCCAAATAATAATGAGACATGAATAGAAGTGTTCTGAAAGTGTAACATTGCTGTTAATATAACAACATTTTTGTCTCCAAATAACTAATGGAGAAATGGACATGTATAATTGGACAGTTTTGTGAACAATAATTTCAGCATAAGAAGTTCCGGTTTATGTGTGTAAGTCTGGAAGGGCAGGTGAATTTTGTGTCACTGCACTTCTGGAACTATTAATATCCCACTCACCTATCCATACATTTATACTTGAATGTTCAAAATCATATGCATTGAATCAAGTGTATGGGTGCGGATGCACTTGACACGCACCGACACTCCCTAAATTTCTTTGTAATGATTCTTGTTGATTGCATTGTAAAACTTATGCCTCTTGAATCGTCTTGAGGCACAAATAAAGGCATTTGAAAGTAAAATATAACCTATTGTTTTTAGTGCAAATAGGACAGGAATATTTAGCATGAGACATAAATAAATATTTCTCATGAGACTCCTTAAAGTTTATATATATACAAACAAATGATGTTTATACATAAATATGCATATTTAATTGCATGAATGATTAATGGAATAGTTTAAACAAAGTACAGTTTATAATTTACATAAAAACAATATGAAAGTAATCAATAATTTTTATTGGTCATTCTTTAGACTCCACTTAATGTCTGTAGTGTAATTTTCTCTACCCTACTCTCATACAAGATGGGGATTGGTTTCTATCCACTTTTAACACCTTGTGGTGAGGTGTACTCATAAACATATGACCAAAGGTATATGGAAAATATTTGTTGATTCTCGAGATACATATTTCATGCTGAACCACCATGCATCCATTGGCTCAGATCACAATCTCTTACATATATTTTTATAATTGTTTAGTATACATAAAAGTATTAATACACTTCCATCAAGTGGTTTACATTAAAATTGTCAGGGCAGTAAGTTTTACTCTTATCAAATTAAACTGTAGTAATTGGATATATACTGAACAACAACTTCAATACAAACTAGTTGATGAAAGTATTGTTAGTCAAGAGTTCAACACAGCCGCCTTGCAAGCAAGCAGTTGGTTGCAGACAGTTGTTGCAGGTTTTCTCCCGGCCGATGTTATGACACATGGAAAAAAAAAAGTATATTAAAATAATTTTTTAATACAATATGCTTCAACATATAAAGGTGAACTTACTAAATTCTAAATCTTAATATTGACTAAGTGCTTTCAGAACCTGTTGAATCCATATTCATAGCCTTAATATGTATTAAACTCGTATGCAAATTTATGCAAAACAAACCAGGCCATCCATTTTTTTAAAAATTTGTGAAACATGTGTCTTTTCTACTTAAAGCATTTATGTCACTAGCAATGAAGTAAGCCTCCTTGACTTTCCTTTTAGCATGATATTTCTCAGTACACACTATCTCAGCTCCGGAGGGTTCAAATACAAAATTAACCACCTTTTGATGATCAACAAATATAGAATTGTCATTTTTGTTTAGCAATCTGTTATATGCACACTTATACTGAGACAATCTGTTACTGACTGTGGCTCGAGTTTCACTGTAATATATTGCACTGCATCCTGCTTTAGGGAATGCAACCTTGTGTATCATCTGTGGCATTGATTTTAGGTTTATTTTATTCTTAGTGTTATTAATTCTGTTAGGGTTTGGCAGAGTTCTAAATCCTACTTTAAATTCATTATGTAATTTTTTGACAAAGTTTTTCACCATGCTGGGGTGTAAGGTAAATTTAGGTGTTGTTTATCTTCTTTGTTGTTATTCTGGGTGTAGTGTTTTGTAAAATGGCAGACATGTTTGTGCACTCCAGAAAAAACTAGAATTTATTTGTAAGGCTGTTTTTAGATCGCGCTCTGATAGCTGAGGAATTTAATTAGTGCATTGATGTAATGGCGATCGACAATTCCTAGAAATATTTGCTAATTACAAATGTTTCTAGATAAGAGATGTTACCTTATTGGTCAGTGCATTGATTAATCGTTGCAGTTGTCAGAGAGTGATAAGAAGACTGGGTAACATCTAGCAGTGTAACAGAGAGAGAACAGTAGAGAGCAGTCATGCAGTAGCGAGCAGCAGACAGTATGGAGTGCATCTAAAGTAGAGTTACTGTTCAATTCCAGTAGGAGATAGCTGACGGCAGTCAGAGTTTGTGTACAGCTACACTGGACTGGGGCTAAAGTAGGCCCATTGTGAACCGTTTTGTAGCAGCCAGCTGAAAGAACATCATGGGAATTGAACTTTAGCGAACTGTAGAAATAGATTGTTGCAGACCATTCATTTGGAGAGCATCCGCTTGCAGACCATTCATTGGAGAGCAGTCAGTGCAGACCATTCATTGGAGAGCATCCATGGCAGAGCATTCAGTACAGATCATTCATTTGGAGAGCATCCATTGCAGAGAATACAGAGAATATTCAGAGCATTCATTGCAGACCATTCATTGGAGATCATATGCAGTTGAACAGTAGCGGACGTTATTTGCTGACCGCACAGTATGACTTGCAGTTATTACGCAGTTGAACAGTAGCGAACATTATTTGCTGACCGCACAGTATGACTTGCAGTTATTACATTGGCACAGTCATAAGTGCAGATAGAACACTGGGTTAAGTTTTTATAGAAGAGCTCGATTCTATTAGAAAATGCTCTGTGGTTGAATCCTACACTTATCAAATCACTGACATAGAAAGAGGTTGTTTTTTCTGTCAGCTTCAAATTTGCATAAATGATGGTTTCAAAACAAGAATGCTGAAAGACTTAAAAATTTGTGTGAACTGGGAGATCTTGATAGTGGGGGTGTGTACCCTCTTATGTGCAGAGGTTTGATTGTCATGCAATAGTTGAGTGCAATGTGTTCTCTCCGAATATTTAGATCCAGGTAATTAATTGCATTTTGTTCATTTTCATTGGTACAGTTAAAAATTAAACCTGTGAGTGTTTGTAGTTTATTTTGAATACCCATTATTGTATTCTTTGTTGCTGTGATGAATATGTCATCAACATATCTGGTGTAAATTGTTCTCAGTGCTAGTGCTTGGAATCTTGGAATCACCTGCTGTTCAAAATAGTCCAATACAATGCTGGATACAATTCCACTAATAGAAAAAACAATGATAAAAATATGTGTAAGACCTTGTGATCTGTGCCAATTGATGAGTACTGGTTCAATATAGAATGTGCATCTTGGGGGATTATAAATCTTTTTCACATGTTCTTGGTTATATGTTTATGATTACATCCCACCACAAAATATTAAAAGCAAATAGAAAACGATCCTTACCTTACATGAGAGTGGTATAGTGAACATTATGTTACAGAGACATTATTCATTAAGTGGATATTCTCTAGTCTAATGAATCACTAATAAAAATTATTAACACACTTCCATCAAGTGGTTTGTGCCAAAGTTGTGAAGGCAGTTGACACTTATCAATTAAACTGCTGTAATTGGCTATCTATACATACTGAACAATGATGTGTGAGAAATTATTAACTGGGCCAACTGATGAGTTCTGGTTCAGCTACAAATGTGCATCTTGGGGATCATACATCTTTAGTCACATGTTTATGATTACATCCCAAAACAAGGTATTAAAAGTGGATAGAGAGTGGTGTAGTGAAAATTATACTACAGACATATTTATTCATTGAATATAAAGGTAATATTTCAAAATTGCATTTTTTACAAAAATCAAGTTATCATGCTTCTTGGTTTTCAGTGGAAATGATTAATAAACGGTTTAGCAAATTTTGAACCATTGTTAACCTTAAGTAATTTTTTATTTTCACATCGAGAAAACATTCTTATTCCAGAAGCAATGGTCACTGATATATGGTTGTATGCAGTGAAGAGAATCAGAGAAAATATAGCTTTGCTAGAAATTTAAACATTTTAGAAGCAATATAAAAAAGATAATTGAGTACATAGATATTTTCGGTTAAAACTTATAAACATCACATGATCAGTATTTCCCACGCTTGCTTAAACGCCATGAGCCAGAAACTAGTTTGGCAATATTGAATGAGTAGGCACTAGATAGGGATTTTATGCACAGGCCTTCTGGCATCCATTGATTACTCTGTCTTGCTTTGAGTGGCACTACTGTATGGAGAGAGTTTTGCCTATTTTAATATATTTCCGGTTACTGGTACTTTCAGTTACTTTCCTTATTACAACATACTATATATATATATATATCATTCAGAGAATACTGAAAAAATGACATATTTTAAAAATAGTTTTTCTTAATGCAATTTATAATTACATCAACTCTTACAAACATGGAACTCCCTTAAGTGCTAGACCAATTGGGTACAAATATTCTAATTGGATCACATCCAACTCCAGATGCACCTCTAATATAGAATCAGATGTTATAGTACATATACATATAATTAATTATGTCATGATCAAAAATGCATCCAGTGCTACCAATTGCCTCAAAGCTACTATCTACCTAAAAATAATTAAATAACTATCCTGACCAATAGTTACCTGATTATCTATAGTCCATATACCTGAAAGAAATATCCAAATTGCTGAGAAAATTTTTATAATTTTCATTGTCAACATTTATCTTTATTGGAAATTACAAAACAATCGGAAACAATGATATTGCCCAAAATTGTGAAGCACAAATAATTACACTCTGGATATTAATGTATTAATCACAATGTAGAAATAAAATAAAAAATATTGAATCTTTTTATATTAAACGATGATAGTGCTAAATAAATTCATATTTAATGCTATTCTATCAATAGCCTTAGATTAGTTTCTAGCTAAAGGCCTTCATCAGTAAGAAGCTTGAACCTGCTGGAGCTTAAAAACAGATGTCCACACTGGAGTATAGTTGAAAAAAGTTTACTCCTGAAAAACATTATGTAATCTAGCACCATATGTTTTTTTTGGTGAAAAAGTAAATTTAATACTTTACACAATGCTTATATAGTATTTTCAGAGAGACCGCAATTTTGCATGACCATTAATCATCTTTAAAAATGTAATGTAAGTAATCTAATATAATGTAATTAAACACAAAAACAAATTGTTTATATGTATTAAAAGCTAAAACTACCAGGTCAGCGACAGCTGCTTTCCAAGCAGTTGTCCCGGATTAGCGGATTCGCTTCGGTGATGCTATAACACATGAGAAAAAAATATTGCTATACAAATTGAATAATTATTTTCCAAGAAACTTGATTCCTGACCAACTGCCAATGGACGATCATATGGAATCAAAGATTACTCAACAATTATGCAAAGGAATGTTAGAAACTTAAAAAAAAATTAAACATAAATTAAATATTAATAAATTAATTACTCTGTTTATAAAGAATTATTCTTTTTATTTTCTCATCCAGGTAAAGCTTATTTGATAGTTTTGGTTTAGTTCTGAAAGTCATTTTCTCTAATTACATTGCCCTGAAAATTGTTCACTTATCCAAAATAAATTTGTGTGTTTGGACCATTTTGTCATCATTTTTTAAACTCAAAATTTACAATTTTATTTAACTATTCAGAACATCATTACAATTTTAAAGTTTGTAAGATGACCATAAGAAATGTGTTTACTGTTAATGACAACCCTCAATTCAAATAGATTTTCTTTATTATTATGCTATCTCTTCAGGATCAGTTATTATAATACTTTTAATTTAGAGAAGCCAACTCAGATTAACAAAAAAAGCTAGAACATCACTTTTTGTAATATTAGTGATGAACTTATAAATATACAACATACATATTTTCAATCTCATATTCTTTCTTTATTATATGAAATAGATTGAACCATAAAATCCTATTACTTATTAACACTCACAACTAACATGTTATTGCATCCTTTTCTTATTATCTCTCTCTCTCTCTCTATATATATATATACATGAGGAAATGAACATCTATAAATACCTGTATGAATACACATTTCTACAGCATACACTTTTATATATAATTAATATATTATTAATCACAGACCTAACTTTAAAAAAAACCTGTTCATATCAATATTGTATGTATTTTATTAGTTTGAAATAATTTACAATCCTCAAAATAGATGGAACAAAGAATAATTATTAGATTAAGTTAATCTCAGACAGCAAAGGGATTATGATTAAATAGCTAACTGATGGATGTTTTTTTTTTAAAAAAACCTATTAATATTAAATACTATTAATGAGTCTCCCATTAGTTAATATTTACTCAAGTTAATTGAATGCTATAAATAGATCCAAAAATATTTATTCTGGGAGAAAATTAGAACACATTATAGTTATATTCCTCCCTTCTCTTAAAAGTGGACTATTCCAGATTCCTTCTTATCTGATTGGATTAAGCATTGTTTGCTGCTGGCCAATAGACTGATTTATAGCTAAACACATAGCCAATGATTAATACAGGCCAATAAGCAAGGATGCTCATTGAAATCCGAATGTTTTCACCAAGGTCAGGGATCTGGCTATAAATAGTCAGCTTTTTGTGAGAACTGGGAGAACAACTGTCTGATCTACAAAGTCTGTATGCATTCTCCTGGGAAGCCCTGCTAACCTGAACAGCATTAAGCATTCCCACTAATAGTAATACTCTATTTGTCCATACAGCTAGGCAAGTTCACAGAGAGACCAGACACTGCTAAGACTACTGTTGACTCGAGGCAAGCTGTCCTATACAGCCGAAAAAGTCATTCTCCCTATTGTGAGAAAAGCTATCAGGTGTAGCTGGAAGTGGTAGAACCACAAGACCTGGATCTAAAAGTTTACATTATAATTGTATTATTTATTATATATATTTGTGAATATAATAAAGATTATATTAATTGTAATACCGGTGTTAATATTATTTGCTGTAGATTGGGACTGTAATCCAGACCAAACACAACAATTATAGAAATCGCTCATATCCCAGAATATCCATGACCTATAAGCTTCCAAATGGATATAAAAATAATTTATAGACCATGCAGATTTTTACTTGTATTTTGATAAGTCTTTGGGTTATTCTCTGTAATAATAATTTATGGGTGAATTATATATAAATGTATTTATATATGGATGCATTAGTGTTACCCATGTCTTGGAATAAAATTATTTCTTATTGCTATTAAAATATATGGTCAGTAACTTGTAGAGTCAGTTTATTCCATGGAAAATCCTTTACACACTCTCACATTCCTGTATCTATTTGACTAATCTGGGAATATATTACAATTACTTACAGAGTTTAGCTCATTATACATCATAATTTTAGTTTGGTGGTATAACGACAAACATTCAAATTAAGGGTTCTAGATCAATTCTCAAATGAGTATGCAATGTCTGATATATGTATATAAAAAGTGATGTCAAATAAATTTAAAATGTTGTATGTAACAAATAGTCAGACAGGATATTTATTAACATCCTCATTAAAACAGTCAAAACTCACTATACATATTGCCATGCACAGCAAGCTAGAGTAATCAATGGATGCCAGAAGGCTTATGCTAAAATCACCATCCAGTGCCTACTCATCCAATATCTGCAGACTAGTTTCCAGCATGTGGTCTTGTCAGTGAAAAGCCTTGGATCTGAGGGCACTGCACCTAGATCTTAAGATCTAATCCAACCCTCTAGCAGTCACCTTTTATCTCCACTTAACTACAAACTATGAGTCTTAAATTAAAAACACCTTAATATTTTCACTCCAAGCTCAGTATCCTATATAGTCATATAGGTCTGAACTCAGTTCAGTACCTATACATTTTGGTATCTTTGGTTCTTTAATAACTATAGCCACCACTATCCTATTAGTCAGGATTGGTTTTAAGTCAATAAACATCACATGATCACCATTTCTTATGCTTAATTATAACTTATAACAGTTATTAAAACAGGCAAAACTCACTATACGTATTGCCACACATAGCAAGCTAGAGTAATGAATGGATGGCAGAAGACTTGTGCATAAAATCCCCATCTAGCACCTACTCATTCAATATGCCCAGACTAGTTTCTGGCTTGTGGCTTTCATCAGTGAGGAGCCTTGGATCTAAGAGAACTGCACCTAGATCTTAGGATCTAATGCAACCCTCTAGCAGCCATCTTTTATCTCCATTTAACTACAAAACTATGAGTCTTAAATTGAAAACACCTTAATATTTTCAATCCTAGCTCAGTAGCCTATATAGTCATATAGGTCTGAACTCAGTTCACTACCTATATATTTTGGTGTCTTTAATAACCATAGCCACCACTATCCTATTAGGCAGGATTGGTTTTAAGCCAATAAACATCACATGATCACCATTTCTTATACTTGCTTATAACTGGTGGTAAACCAGGCAAAACTTACTATATGTATTGCCACACACAGCAAGCAAGAGTAATCAATGGATACCAGAAGGCTTGTGCATAAAATCCCCACCTACTGCCTACTCATCAATATCCCCAGACTAGTTTCTGGCTTGTGGCCTTCATCAGTGAAAATGTATAGGTACTGAACTGAGTTCAGACCTATATAACTATATAGGCTACTGAGTTTGGATTGAAAATAATAAGTTTTTTTCAATCTAAGACTCATAGTTTTATATTTAAGTAGAGATAAAAGGTGGCTGCTACAGGGTTGCATTAGATCCTAAGATGTAGGTGCAGTGCTCTCAGATCCAAGGCTCCTCACTGATGAAGGCCACAAGCCAGAAACTAGTTTGGGGATATCGGATGAGTAGGCACTAGATGGGGCTTTTATGC
The DNA here is from genome assembly GCA_028023455.1 of Epiperipatus broadwayi. Classification (NCBI taxonomy): domain Eukaryota; kingdom Metazoa; phylum Onychophora; class Udeonychophora; order Euonychophora; family Peripatidae; genus Epiperipatus; species Epiperipatus broadwayi. The sequence goes on from JAQFVV010007126.1 coordinate 84,870, forward strand.
ATAAGCCTTCTGGCATCCATTGATTACTCTAGCTTGCTGTGTGTGGCAATACGTATAGTGAGTTTTGCCTGTTTTAATAACAGTTATAAGCAAGCATAAGAAAAGGTGATCATGTGATGTGATATTGGCTTAAAACCAATCTTGCCTACTAGGATAGTGGTGGTTATGGTTATTAAAGAACCAAAGACACCAAAAGATATAGGTACTGAAATGAATTCAGACCTATGTGACTGCATAGGCTACTGAGTTTAGATTGAAAATATTTTTCAATTTAAGATTCATAGTTTTGTAGTTAAGTGAAGATAAAATGTGGCTGCTAGAGGCTTGCATTAGATCCTAAGATCTAGGCACAGTGCTCTCAGATCCAAGGCTCCTCACTGACTAAGGTCACAAGCCAGAAACTAGTCTGGGAATTTTGGATGAGTAGGCATTAGATGGGAATATTATGCACAAGCCTTCTGGCATCCATTGATTACTCTAGCTTGCTGTGTGTGGCAATACGTATAGTGAGTTTTGCCTGTTTTAATAATAGTTATAAGCAAGCATAAAAATGGTGATCATGTGATGTTTATTGGCTTAAAGCATCTTCACTGCTGACTCTCTAGAAAATTAATATATGCAAATATGCAGAGCATATAATTGCATACTAATTATGCAAATATGTATTTATTATAAGAATATATTTATGCCAGTGTAAATAAAAAAAAACTAGTGAAAATGGCCAGAACAGAGAATGAGCAGCAATTATGAGTATATATACAGTGCAGAGAAGAAAGAATGAAAGTAGACTAGTAGAATTAAGCCTTAGAGATGATGATTAATGTCTACGATGAGAAGATGTATAATTGTCCTCGCAAAAGTATTTAATGTAAGAACAACTTTCAAGCAAGCTAGTTGTATAAATAAAGATTTATAGGTGATTCATTCTTTGCAAATAGTTAATAAATTCTTATTCTTCTCCTTTACTTTCTTTGCATTTCTTCATATATTCATATATATTGCTTACAATAACTTCCCTCATATAGACTTTGATGCAAATTTTTTTAAAATGTAATTCCTTTATTATATTAAATTATATTTGCATTAAAGTGTATATTAGTTAAGTTTTATTCTTTGTGCCGAGTGATGATTTTAATTTAAATAGTGATGCGTATTTAGCTGGTGATAATAAGATGACTCCTAGATATAACAGAGTAAAGTATCAAAAATATATACATATATCTTAGTTTGGTTAAGTGTTTCACTCAATTTGCCCCTAGGACCCTCAAACAACACATGATTTCCACCCCCTCCAACAATTAGATCCGATTCGTTTTCTTTATTATTTTATGTTATGTAAATTTGAGATTATAGAATATATTATTTTAAGGAGATAATAAGTAATGGCGAATTACCACGGATGTTGATAAAGTGTTTTCCATCACCACAACACGCCTTAACATCTAAAAGTTACCATATTTGCCTAAAAAAAAAAAATGTGTGTGTGATATATCTCATTATTAAAATTATAAAATAGTTTTACGTCAATTTCTTTTATTACTTTAGTTATAATTAAACTTTTGAGCTATAAAATAAATTAATTTCTTTTTTAATATTCTATTGTTTTACAGTGTAAAACCCACTTATTAGATTATTGACGTTTAAAAAATAATAATGAGTTTTTAAATTTTGTACGTGGAGAATATTAAGTCTTTGCGTTGCTTGAACTATATTATGATATTTTCACACTAAAAATAGCTTTCATTATTCTTTTTTACTTTGATATTGAGAAGGAATAGATAGTTTACGTTTATCATCTGCTACATAGTGTGCTTGACGTCATGAGAGCGCATGCGTATGTTTTCAACATAGTGGACGATAATAATAATAAAAAAAACTTGAATGGTATTTGTTTTCGCTCAACATTATTTTAAACAAAATATGGCGTGTACTTGAATTACTGTATTGCCATTTTTTTTTTTGAAAGAATGGGCTTATTTTTTTTATAAAATTATTTTTGGAACACCTAAACCACATATTAACTCACAGGAGCGAAGCGTGGAATAACGTTACTAGGTAAGAAAAGATAAGCTTATTTTTCATTGTCGTAGGCTCTTAGTTATCACTGAACGTTATCTCAATTCATTGACGGAAGTAAATATATAGTGTTAGATTAATAACTGTAATAATTCCTTTTAATATTTTTCAAACATGATTAACACACAATATTTTCCCTATGTATTTTATTTTAAATTTTTACTGATTTTAATTTTTTAGCTTTCGAATATTTATTAAAGCAATAAAAATATATTTATAGTCAACACTCAAATTTGAGTATGGCATTTAAGTGAAATTGACATCTTTCTGTGTAATTGTATGTACTTTGGATTTTTTTGTTAATTTTGATCAGCCCCGTCTGGATCTATATTAAACACTGTTTATTAAAAAATTGATAATGTAAAATAATTTATACTGAAAGTAAAAATGAAGATTTCTCCGAAATGTATTTCTCCCATATGTTTACTAAATATAAAACGACATTTGTTTTGACACTAATTATGTGATTTTATTGTCAGAACAACCTTTGTATTATGTTATTAGTTTTTTTATTTATATGCTAGTTAAACGAAGTTATGTCCGTCTGTATTTGAAATCTAATAGTTTCACTACTATATTTTATTAACGTTTGTTTTGGTATGCAAATTTATTTTTGATGTTTGAACGTATGTGTAATTATTAAGATTTATTTCATTAATTTTTTTTTTTTATTAAATAAAATAATTTTTTTTATTGTGTATATAGAATTTGAGGACGAAAAAAATAAAATAGAACTAAGTATTTTTTTTTTGTTTTGATCATTTTGACATTTGCCACTTTGAAACAAAATAGCAAATTATCTTTAGATCATAAGGAAACTGAAATACTTGAGCTTATCAGAAGTATTACATTTTATAATATGAACTGAATATTGTAGGGAAGACTTTAATTTTGCCAATTAATAAACTGGTTAGTAACAGATTAATATATCCTGTCATGTGTTATTTATTAATTACACCAGCTTTTGAATGTTGATATTACTGTTCTGGTTTTTTGTAATTTTCTTTTTCAAAAGATAAAAGATGTGATAAAGTTATTGTTCTGAATTTAGAAAAGAAATAAGTATATTTTGTGTACACATACAGATATATTTAGGTGCTAATTCAAGAAAAATCTTTGTGCCTGTAAGTTATGAAATAAAATAAGGGACAAACATATATCGAACATGATCTTGATGTATCGTTATGTGACAAAACACAGGGTGATTGTTTCATATCTTAAGAGTAAATGAGTATTAATATATAAATATGTTATTGTACTTGATAAGAAAATGTTAAGCCAAAGAAATGAGAGAAATTTTTTTGTTATGCATTGAAGTTTAGGGTTAAGTTTCTTATTTGTACTTGTGTCTTTTGAATGGCACAAAAGATTTTTAGATGACATTCAATAATCTTACAATAAATGATTTGTAATATTGTTTGAACAATAGCAATATCATTATACAGCTCCATGATAATTCCAAAAGGAATTACTTTGGTATGGCTGTAATTGATTTTTTTAATTTGGAAAATAAAATGTTTGTGGCAGTTTATATATATCTTTTTTCATAAATGAAATAATTAAATGGTTAATCACTTAGGAGATCATGTGATGTTTGAGCATCAGAAGTTACACGTTGATCTTTAATTCAGTAAGCTTAAGTTCTGAAATCTTGTTATTCTCTCATATATAAATATATACGCAATGGATCTTATGACCTTGCTGTTGTGGTCATGATCTGGACTTCAATTCTTTCTAGTCATTAAATGGCATTTAATTAATTGATATTTAAAATTTGTAGCCGGATATGAATTGGCAGTTCTTTATGTTAGTAAGTAATATCTATTGTTCCTGTATTCCTCAATCCCCTTAAGTAAGATCCTGAAGGATGAAACTTTTTTATAAAATGGGCTCTTTCAGTTTGCTTCAATTTAGATATATATAATGACCTAGGATTAGAATCTAGGCCAAGTGAAACTTTAAAATTTTTTTCAAATTTTTAAAACAGATTTAGTATCTTTCATTCAGCTAGCCATTGAAAGCTGTTCAGTTAATGGATATTTAACTATTCTTTTCTTCTTCCTTCTTCTATGTATTGATTTCTACTTTTACATAACATACCATTTACAACTATCTTCAAAACTTTATTTTGACAGTTTCGATTGTCTTGCAGTCATACTACAATATCCAAATATATAATTATATAATTAATACATTTTATACATATAATCATATATGTAATTAAATACACAAAATAAAATATACATTAATATTAATAAAATGTATGTTTTATATTGTGATGTATATAAAATGTATTAATTACATAATTAAATATTTGTATATTGTAGCTCTGATGATGACTGCAGGACAGTTGAAACTGCTAGAATAATGTTTTGATATAAAAAATAGTATTGTTAAAGTGTTTAAGAAAGTTGTAAATGGTATATTTAATTGTACATAATTAAAGAACAAAACATGGATGAACCTTCCTACCCAACAATCTTTAACATCCTGGCATTTGAGCAGTAATGCCTTTCTCATCTCTTGAAGATACTTTGGCACTTCAGTAGCTCCTTAATGATTACAGAAATTGTCATTCAATACCATCAGTATTATTAATTTGATATTACCATATCACCCAAGGGTTCTACAACTTCAGATGATCCACACTGCCTGTTTCCGTTTAAGGAGAAGTCATTGTGCATCACATCACATCAGAAATATGCCATTTACAAGACCACACATACATCTTATGGCCTGTAAACTGTTCAAACACTTGATGTTGATGAACTCAACACTTCCCCAACATTGCTAGCATGTAAACATTACCATCAATGTGTTACAACAGTCTGTATAGACGTTAGTATTGAATAATCAATAGCATATCATATGAGGGTGTCTGTTGTTGTAATGATGAAAAGTGTAGCAATATGCAATCCAAACTTTAATGGTAAATGTAGTGTAATTTTTATGAGGTATTGCAAATTGTAACTATTTCGCAAACATTGCTACTTTTCTTGTTAGCTGGTCCAATTTAATAAATGAGGAGTGTAAATCGCAATTCGGCAAATTTCATGTGAAAGTTGCGCACTTTGCGAGATTGAAAAAGTACAAAATATAATTCCCATACTTTTTTCCCAAAATCTTAGTCAATCAAAACATTTCGGAGAAATGGCTTTGTACTCTTAAGAGATATAATTAACATCTTAAATTTCATTCTCTTAAGAGATTTTTTCTATTTTTAGTCAGTTTTATATTTTCTATTAACAATCTGATTCAATTACAAAAGTATCTTTGTTTTCCCCATATTTGCATGTGCAGAACCTATAGTATAACTTGAAAAATTATGGTTTATGTTATCCAACATTATCACAAGATAAATCAGTTTTTCAGAGTTGTAAAAGCAGATTGGAGATTGATTGTGTTGTGAAAAAGTTTGAGTTAAATACTTGTAATGGGCAATAGTTTAAACAAATATGGAAGCAAAATCTCAATGTTGTATAATGGCTGATTAACTCTTCTAATATTTCTTCATTATTAAATATATTTGAAAACTAATACAGCCATTTCACACTGTCAACAATTAAATGAACACCTTGGAAAAAAAGGCAAATGATCTCCAAAATTGATTTTTGAAGAATTAGGTTCTCAAATATCTCATTTTTGTTCAGTGTTTATCTATTCCATGTGGCTAAAACCCAATTTACTTGAACTACTTTTCCTGCATACACTCGATGATTATTGATGTTAGATAAATATATTAATGATTGATTATATTATTGCTAACCCAGATATAGCATTGAAAATTAATATATCCTCATTAATTATATATACATATTTTTATTGATTTAGAGCATAAAGAACTTCTAGCTGATGGAATATTAAGAACACATTATGATATTATGCTGCAGTATTTTAATTGGATACAGCAGTTGTAATGGATCATTCATAGTAAATTTCTTTAAATTGAACATATATTGAAAAAGTATAATACACCATTTATTTTTTTTGCTCTTTTGTTAAAACAATTTTTATTTTATTTCCGTCTAATCATTTCAGTGAACCTGAAGCTTCATCAGAGATCTGAATTCATATATTAAAATATCAAGTTCAAATACATTTTATTTTTCCACTTCACATGAGTATATTTCACATAAACATATTCTGTAACCAACATAGATTAAAAAAAAAACAACAACCCTTAAATCTACTATATAAATAAAATTGCTTTAGAAGGTACAAAAAAGAGATGCTGTATTAACTTGATCAATAAAATGATAGAAAATACACTGATTTATATATGTTGGGAAAATCTCTTGACCTCTGAAGTGGCAGTGGTGAAGATCAATCAAGCTTTTTATTCCAATCATGAAAGAACTTCTGTTCTCATTTAAGCTCTATAGACATTGTGGACTCATAGATAAAACCATTACTTAGCATACATAGAATCTTATTTCTAATAAGTTACCAAAATTAGATTTTTAAAAAAATATCAGTTTCACAATATTATGTTATCAAGTTGATTTTGTACCATAGTGTTTATATGAAGGCCATTTGTTTAGAATAATCTGTTAACTCGAAGATTTTTCACGTTCATTAATGCTACATTTATTATTAATAGTTTTAACAAGGCTGTAAACCTTAGCAATGAGCGTCTGAAAAAATCGTCACTAGGGACCTCTGTAGGTCTTTAAAACACATTTAAAGACCTACAGAGGTCCCTAGTGACGATTTTTTCAGACGCTCATTGCTAAGGTTTACAGTCTTGTTAAAACTATTACTGAAATAATAGTGAGCGTTTAATAAAATTTATAATTACATTTATTATTGTGATGATTATCCGAACCTTCTCATGTTTTGAATACGATAATTTCTTTATATAACCACATTAAGGCTCTTTTATTTAGCCCGATCATTAATGCTTCAGGAAGTTGTTTATCACCAATTTGCCTTCAAACTCTGAATGATTCTGAATTTTACACAAATTGATAGGATAAGCTAAATTTTTTCCATTATGTAAAATTATATATAACTTATTGGGCTACTTTAAATACCCCTTATTAGATTTGGGATCTTATATTAAGTTTTTTAAGAAATCCTGAGTAAAGGAGAGTACATGATATACTAATTTATTAATGTTGTAATAAAGTTTCTGAATAGATTATTCATATCTCTTTAGACGAATGTTTTCTTTTTACCCAAATTATGTAAATCTTTGTAGATGCAATAATTGTTCAAGTTTCGCTCCTCATAGGAGCACCTCTTGTTTGTCCATTATCAAATCAATTGTCACAGCTGTTTTTTTCAGTAGCAATAAAAAATTACCTCTACTGCTATTCACTTTTGGTTTATTACATATGAATAAATAATTCACTAATAGTAATAAGAATATTAAACAGCTACTTATAAATGAATATAGTCATTCTAACACCCAAGAAAAAAAGAAAGAAAGAAAGGAAAACAAAAATATTACAAACAAATCTGTGAGCTACAGTGGAACATACTGGTCTAATATTCTGGTTACTTGATATTTTACGATGTTCTCTTAATTTCTCTAGCAGAAAACTTTTCTTTATGAAATACTTCAGCACGTCTAATTGTAGCTCCCCAATGTGTTCTTTTCTCTGCCATTTTTTCCTCAATGGAAACAATTGAAATTGCACTTCTTTAAAATATCTTTAAGATAATTCCTATAATGTAGACAGTATCTACCTCTCCCATGAAAATGATGCTCAGATTCATCAACAAATACTGTTTTAGAAAGTTTTGCATTGTTTACTCATTTCATATGTTCATTTCAATGAAAGTTTGATTTTACAATAATGGACTCTAAACTCAAGAATATGTGCATGAACTCCTCTTTTCTTCTAAAGCATAAGCTTGTGGTTAAGACCTGTAGAGGTCCATACCTTCACATTTTCACGCGCATATTCTTGAGGTTTACAGCCTTAGTAAATATTACTTATGTAATCAATTTGCGTTTAAATAAATTAATAATGGACTCTAGTGTGTCATCCAGCAAGTCAAACATATTAATTGGTGTTATGACCTTGCCATTGCATTTTTAAAATTTTATCGAACATCCTTAAATGAAACTTCTCTAATGCCATTATGTTATGCTGATACTCTATCCAAGTCTCATCCCCATAGAGTAAATTAGATGGTTAATGACAATATTTGTCAGGGAGAAGTTTAAATTTCAAATCCCTTTTTTAGTGAAGACCATGAATTGTAGAATTCCCATCTGCTATCCATTGATTACTTAAGCTTACAATAGATGGCTTCTGAGCCAAGATGAACAGCACATCTATTAACGAAAAGATTTATCGTAATGTAAGCAATGAAAGACACATGATGCTTTGTTGGTATACTAAAAAAAAAATACAAAATCAACTTGTATTTGGTTTTATTTAACAGTTTAAATATTTTTTAAGTCATGAAAGATCTTAGGAGATGACTGTTGGAATGTCAAAAGGGTCAGATATTTTTGGAAGTTTAAATATAATAATATATTATTCGTGCATTGTGTTAATTGCCTAGAAAAGTATATAGATATTGTTTGTTTATATTTGGTTATTTTTTTATTCTGTCAAGTCTTGTAGAGGGCTCTCCAATAATTAATATTTTTGCTATTACTATTATAGACAAAGTCACTATTATTAGTAGTAGGTAATGCACACACCATTTAGTTTATAGTTTACAGATGCTTTATTAACTTTCTATTAGGTAATATGAATGTATGTTAAATATAGCTGTTGCTTTCTGATACAGTGTGCATAAAGACATAAAGTATGATTTCATTTTCATTTTTGTTTGTATTTATCTAATAAACTTTTTGACATCTATTTTACTCACTGTTTGCAATGTCAGTGGTTTTAAATTTTGATGTTCGAATTTTAAATACAGGGTAGAATATTAATTTGCTTCCTGCACTTTAGCAACTTCGGTTTTCTAGATAAAATTATGAAAGGGCTCTTTAAAACTTCATACCCTTTATATTTAATTGTTTTACTGTGAATTATGATTTACTAAAATAACATTTCTTAATTCATTTTGAATCTGTCCACTTTAAATGAAAATAAAATCTCTGTACAAATTTTTATTACTGCATCCTTCATCTCAACTCTACCTCATCGCAATGGACTTCCCACAAAGAAACTATATTGGTCTCTACTTGTATTAGATGGATATAATGGAGGACTATTGAGTTTCTCATTGCGCGCATGGGAATTTAAAACGATTACTGCCTGTGGCTCACTTGATGAAAAGTTTTTGGCTCAACTGGTGAAGGGAGAGTGGGAGAATGGAATGCATGTGTGGTGAGAAAGGATAGTTTAAAATTTTGATGCTAGTAGATGTTTGTGTTGTGGTGGAATGATGTGGCAAAATTAGAAAGGAGGGGCACAAGCAAAACAAAGAAAACAACAACTTGAAAACACAATACAGTAAATAAGTTAAAGAGTGTGCTACATTTTTATTTTGTCTTTTAAATGAGCTTCATCATTACAATATGTCATGGAATGAAAATTTTTTTAATGTTAGAGAAATTTCTGGAGTTAGGGTGACTTATCAAATGACAGCAAAGTTTGCAACCGTTTTTTTTTTTAAAGACCGATTTTAGTGAAGTAAAAAAAAAGTGTGAGAAATTACTTGGTTAATTTTTATTATTATTTTTTTATTGTAGAAAACAAATATACAGAATGTATAAAATATTAAAAATAATGCCTTGCATAGCTTAGGGCAGTGAAAAAATAATGGATTTGAGAATCAAAAGTGTTTGGACGGATGTTTAATTAGTCATTTTCAGTCTTACACTTTCCACAAAGTCTTGAACAATCATTCATTCAATTATTTGTTTTTAATAATTATTATCTGTGATATTTTTTAAAATTTTCTGCAGTGGATTTGGTATAATACATTCTTTATCTTATTTTGAATTGGTTCAGGAACATTGTACATATGTACATTTTTTGAATATTTCAAGCCTGCAAAATCATCATCATTACCAAGCATTATTGGTCCACAATAGGATGAAGTTCTAAGTTTAATCCAATTTCTCTTATATGTAGCCTCTTTTCTCCACATTACACTGGAAAACTTATTTCATTTGCCCATCTCACATATGGTCTCTTTACTTTTACAATTTCTTTGCACCAACTTTAAAACTTGAACTATTCATTTATTATCATCTCTTCTAGAAATATGTCCAACCTATGTGCCTCCTCATCCATGTATTTTATTTTCAGTCACTTCTTATTACTCCTAACATACCTAACACCATATCTTTTTGGAATTGTATGAAATCTGTATTGCAGTTTTGTAGGCATACAAGTCTCATACATAAGGAAAATTGTTAAAACAAATATATTAAAAAATCCTCATTTTCAAATATGTAGGCATATTCCTTTTAATATTATGCTCTAGGATTAATTTTATCCTGCCAAAAAATAATTTTAAGTAGCTTATTACAATGCCATGCACCTCTGGCATTCTTTCATAGAAAGATGAAATTATTCATGCAACTAGGGAACTGCATGTTGGTGAAAGTTTTTACATTTTTTTCCCTTTGTTCTGTAGCTAAATTTGGTTAGATGCTCATTTAGTTAGCAGTAAGTGGAAGGCTAAGAAGAATGACTATCAGAGAATATACTACAGGCTCTTGGAAATCTTTAGTTTCAAACCCAAAGGTCACTAGTATAGAGATAGACATTTTAAGTACCATTGAGTAGTGAAATAACAGGCCGAGTATAACTAAATTTTTTTCAGCACTTGATCCAAAAACCTCCATTTTTATTCTTGAGCTAAACTGCTTAGAGTCCTAACATATTAAACAAGATTAAAAAAATAAGTAAGAATCCAGAGAAAAAAATAAATTTAAAAGCATTTATTATACAATTCGTTTTAAAGAAATTTATATTTATTATAGAAATATATATATAAACCTTTTGCATATGTAAATACAGTGTCATAACTATTTGAAGGGAAAACTGAATTTATATTTATTACAAACGGCACAGTGGGAATTTTAAATTTTCACTTGCAGTTGAAAATTAATTTAGCTTTTAATTAAACTTTATTTTGCAATATCAGGGAGCCATTAAAAAAGGATTATTTTTGCTTGTGATAAGGAAAATGTATTTTAAATTTATAAATAACTCAATTGTCAGAACAGAGATCTGAGAATTAAATTAACTTCAATCTAATAATTATTATATATATTATATTTTAAATACAAGTTTATTTTATATAAATGGCTCTTGACTTCAAATCCCCTATATTATATATATTGTTGTAACTTATTAATTTCAACTATCTCATTTATAATATTTTTATTAAAATATTTATAATATAAAGAAGAGAATAAATTTATATAAATATACTATTTATTACAGTAAATATTTATAATAATGAAAAACCCTCCCAAAAGAGCAAAACCATTCAAATAAGTTACAGAGTTAAGGGGAGGGGGGGGGGCAAAGAAAAAATATTCTAAATTCAGTATATTTAGAAGGAATGCAAATGCATAATTATCTGCATAATTTAAACATAATAGTAGAATGATGGATTTGTATCTTAAAACCCCTGCCCTCTTTAGAAGCTTAGATCATCATATGATCTGAGCAATTTAGCATTCAATTATTATTATTTTTTAAAAATATTTATAGCAGATTAATAACTTTACTTAAATTGCACATAATTATATAGTTATTGTCATGAATTTTATTATGTATTTTTAAATACTATAATTATTAATTAGAAAAATGATTATAATATTTAAAACTGTAAAATAAATGAAAATGATTACCTAAGTACACAGTTTTAATACAACTACTCATTTGCAATTAATATATTAAATATTATAGTTGTTAATTTGGCAGATGCTTTAACTTTTCATCAGCACATTTGTCTTTCTTGTCCATAGTTCATTCTAGCCCAGGTGAAATTTTGGGAATTTTTCAAGGTCACAAGCAAATCTTATTCAGGTAGCCAACTTATAGCTAACATCATTAAACAGAACATGATTGTAACATAATGTAGTTTCATAGCCTTGTTTGGAGAAATGCCATGCTCCTTTAGATGATCACCATTTCTTATGTTTACACAAGCTGTTAATTAATAACAGTAGCGCCATACAGTGCAAGACTTAATAATCTGTGGATGCAAAAAGGTTAGTGCATAAAATCTCTATCTGGTGCTTACTCATCCAATATCCCCAGACTAGTTTCTAGCTGTGGCTTTCATCAGTGAGGATCCTTGGATCTGAGAGCACTGCACCTTGACTTTAGACACCAAAATATATAGATGCCGAACAGGGTTCAGATCTATATAACGTGAATGAGCTTGGATTGAAAAAAATATGTTTTCATCATGGGTTCCTAGATTTGTAGTTAACTAAGTGGGTAAAAGGTGGTTGTTGGAGGGTTGCATTAGACCTTAAGATTTTGATGAAGTGCTCTCAGATTTGATGCTTCTCATTGATCAAAGCCACAAGCTAGAAACTAGTGGGTGCATTTTGGATGAGTAGGCACTGGTTAGGGATTTTATGCACAAAGCTTCTTGCATCCATAGATTACTAAGTTTTGCACTGGGTCGCACTACTATATGGAGAGTTTGCTACTACAATGGATCACGATTGTTTATCTTTTGAATAATTAATTGTTTGTGATTTTTTCCCCTCATTTATTTATTAAGATATATCTTCATTTTGAAATGTTGTAGAACATTTTAAATGAACAGAAGCAGGGATAAAAGTTCGAGATCCTTTGATCTGTATCATCGTTAAAACATCTTTACCTAGTTTTAAATTGCTATACTTTTTAGCAGCTTCATATGTGTTTGCTTATGCATACATTCGCTCAGGTGTGTTTTTCATCTAATAAAATACTTCAACAAACAGCTATATAGTTGTTAAAATTTAGCAATACTTCTTATAGCAGTTCTCTAAATATTTTTGGTTTTTATTAGTCCATCCCTTATTTTAATCCCACCATATCACAGATATCTATCACCATAGAAATACAGTCTCTCAGCACATGTACCAAGCACCTGATTCTCCATGTCCTTGTTGACAATTTGACATATCTATTATTACACAAATCTTATGCAAGATAGAATCTGATTTCTATCCACCTTTAACACTTTCAAGAGTTAAGAATCATTGCACTGTGTGTGTGTATACATATATATATACATTTATGTGTGTGTATACATATATATATATATACATTTGTGTGTGTGTGTAACTATTGTAGTGATAAAATGTTTTAATGTTTATGCATTTTTAATTGGCAAATTTTAGAATGCTTTTTGTGTAAACTTTGTGAACATAGAATAAAAGTATACTGACCTTAACATTTAAAAATATCTTTGAATGTTTTTTTGATTCTGTTCACAACTAAGTACAGACAAAAGTAATTAATATTTTGGTATGAAAAAGTTTGAGCGCACGACAGTCCTTCTCAATTGAGCACAGTGAAAGAGAAGATATTACTCTCTGGGATTTTCCAAAGGCTGGGGTGTTGTTTTTTATATCCTTGTTTTACTGTATATCTAAAATCCCTTTAACCAACCAATATTTATTCATTAGATTGTCCAGGAACAAGATGCTTGAAGAGAAAAATCGTAGATCTTATTGAAACCGAAATTTCATTGGGCTTGAATTTGAATGCATATTTTTAGATATGACAAATAGTTAGATTACTATTATATTATGAAGCTTTTGATCCCACAAGTTTTTTATTTTGAATTATCTATGTTCCACACACTTTGATATTAATCTGACTGGTTTTAAATATAATTATCAGTGCATGCACTAGCTTTTGAATATTCATACATTACAATATTTATGGGTATAAATTATGTAATGTTAATTTTATAAAGTCCCATTACAATTTTATTTCTTACTAATACAAACAATAATCAATTACATTTTTGCTTAATCTTTTCTTGTGCTCAATCACATCCTATTTTGAAAACTTTGGACTCTCTGATAATGTTGGAGTTTTAAGCTATCATTTTGCTTATTTATTGATTTTTAGCTGTGCAAAAGTAGGTAGACAAATAGTAGTACGGTTCTTAATTTGCATTTGATCTGCACTTAAAATCCTTAATTAATCCAATTCTTCCCTATTATTTATTCTGCATATGGGCATCTTTGTAATTATAATTAATCAGTGATTAAATAGATGATCTTTTGTGGATTGTACCATCTTCATGGAACTTTCTGATATCTTTTTTGTTTTGTGGGATGTTTCTAGGGCTAATTTTTATTCATCCCTGTGTCTTGTGTTTGCATCATGATTATTCTTTGCTGCTCTTTAATCTTTACTACAGATTTTTTTGTACTTACCTTGATTACTGAGATAATTTTTTAATTGTTTTACTCTATTCACTGAATGTTTGATGTACTAGGGGATAATCTGATTTGGTGATAGAGCTTAAGACGAGGCAAATATGGATTTTGCAAGTTCAAGAAAAATGGTGTAGAAAGCAACAACACTTGATTGTAAACCATCAAAGATCTTGTTCTTATTTCATTGCAGATATAGCACAAGGGCACACTCCTTATCTAAAATGACATCATAATCTCTAACTAGAATGATAGATTATTATCATGTGACTACAGATTGGATAATTTGCACTATTAACTTGTTATTCACTGCCTGAGGCTATGCGAACCAGGATTGTTTTTTTTGAAAAATAAAATTCACTTCAACGATGATGATTCTCATTTACCCTTCAACAAAGATGAAATTGTAATTAGCCGAATATATTTTTCTTTTTTTATTAATGGTGAACATATAAATATTATCTAACCATATAATGTTAAAGGTATTTTCACAATTGGTTTCTCATTTGAAAAAGTTGCAGGCAATCTTTAAAATCTGTCTTTGCCTTAATGTACAAAAAGAAAAATTCATCAGCTTTAATTTTATTGAGGTACTCTTATGTACGTAGAGGAAAAAAGTTCTGCTAATTATGCAACTTTTTTAATTTATGGTGTATTTAGTGACACTGGATGATATTCTTTCTGCAGCCATAATCTTTTATCTTTGGAAATCACTGCAATATATTCAATTTTCATCACAACACAAGATGTGTAAATAATGGAGGTATGCATAACCAAAAAGATTTTTGCTTGTTTACCCCCAAATTCGGATTGAATAAATTCATTTAGGCAATTGTATTTTAATTTTCACAGACCACAATTAGTGCATCTATGCTATTCTTTCTTTTTAAAATTTGATTGTAATAGTGAGGTTAGGAGATATAATAAAAATCTGAAGAAGATTGCTGGGCAATCGAAACTGTAAATTGTAATAAAAAGTGGTAAATAAAGCATTGTGTAACAATAATAAAGTGCTTGGACAATTTAGTATTATATGGTAATGCATCTATGCTAAGTAAATTCATTTATGCAATTGTATCTTAATTTTCAATGGCCACAATTGATTTATGTAGGCTAATTTATTCACGTGTAAGATTTTTTGCTTTCTTATCCAAATATATGAATAGTGATTAAGTTTTGGTGCTCCCATATAGTGAGAATTTGTGTCCCAGCCATGTCTGAAATACTCAAATTTAGGTAAAGCTTCATTATTATAAGTATCACAATGTTTTAAAGTATTAGTGTTTATCTGCATTAACAGCACTAATGCACTTTATGTCATTTTATCATAGAACTTTTGTATAAGCATGAGTAATAATTAATGATAATATACTAGTCTGACAGTAAACTGATATGAAGTGACTAATGCTTATATAAATGACTCCAGAGGAAAAGAATGGATTTCACCTTCATATTTGTCAAATATAAGCTGGATATATCATGCAATGCTTTGTTTTATCATCATTTATCTTAGGTCTTAAAATATTTAATTAATTCATGCTTTTTCTTATAGTATCAAACTGTTGCAAATTATTTGTTCAACTCTCTATAATTGCTATATAATTTTTATAAGCGTATATATATATATTTAACATAATAGATTACAGAAAAGATTTTGCTGTTGAGTGAAAGGATAACCTTTGATTCCTCTTTGAGGCCTTAAAAGAACCAGGTTTTTAAAGTCCATTAATATATTCTTGTCTTTGCAAGTATTATTACTATGTGATTATTCAAACGGTAAATGAACATAAATGAGCTGCTCAGGTGAATTTACTAGTTTTTTGATTCTGAGTTTAAGATCAAGTAACATTATGATCAGGAAATGTTGCAAGAGTTATCAGATGAAAATAATAAGAAGTAGGACTAAAGATAGATCCTAAAAAGTGTAAAGTAATGTTCAGTGAATTTTCTCCGAAGTGGAAAATAAAGATTGATAATCATGAATTAAAAAAGTAAATATACCTTGGTCAGATTATTAATACAGGTGGAAACATAATGAATGAAATTAATTATAGAATTAAACTTGGATGGAGTGCTTTTGGTGGAAATACCTTAAAAGTAATGATGTCAATAGATTTAAAAAGGAAGGTTTTTTAATATATTTTTCTTTACGTGTCTTACTTATAGATCTGAAGCTTGGACATTTAACAGAAGTTCAATACAAATACTTCAGACCATTCAATAAAGTATGGAGAGATGATATGTGTTAGGAGAACAAACAGATATCAGTTTCAATAGATAGAATTAAGATACTGAAATTTAGATGGGTTGGACGTAATTCTAGAAAAGATGATAGTAGATGGACAGTTGAAAGTTTTAAATTGGATTCCAAAAGATTATAAAAGAGCTAGAAAAAGAACTCATGAGAGGTGATAAATGAAATAAGGAAGGTTGCTGCTGTTCTGTAGAAAAGAGGAGAGAAACTAGATTAAACTTGGAGAGATCTTGAAGTGGTATGATAATGTTTGAAGAATGATGTTGATAAGCCATATCAAATAAAAAGTTTGTCACTATAGATGACAATGTAACTTTTTTTTTTTTTTACTAATAATGGCTGAAATTTGTGTATAGTTATATTATCCCCAGTAATGCATTTTTCTGTGTACAAAATTGCCTAGCATACTATAGAAGTTGATAATACTAAAGTAATTATTCTGTAATGTCTGTACACATAATAATCATTATTTATTAAGTAAATTGTTTAATAATTTCACTACCCATTGTACTATTTTAATATGTTCATGTTTAAATTGTTAATTTACAAAGTAAATATTAAGTAATAACCTGTAGATTTATACTTTATGTTTGTCTTTAATATTATAATATTAAATCATGCTATCACAATTCCAACGTAAAGCTATATCTAAAAGATGGTCTCAGTTACTCATTTGCATAGAATTTGCATATGGTATTTATTTATTTATATAATGATTTCAATGAAAGAATCATAACTGACTATGAATATGAGAAGTACATCTTGAAAGCGCTCAGCCATTTAATTTAGTTTTCTATTTGTTGACAGCTTTACATTGGAAGTGTGATAGCACGATTTAATATTATAAAGTAAATATTGTATAAATGCTTTTTACAGATCAATCCAGTAAAAAATAATATTAATACCTAATTTTATTAAACAATCTTTGAGTATTTAGTTATCATTTTTATAATTAGGGTACCTTTAGTTGTTAAACTTTGTTATTATTGTTTGCCCAATAATCTACAGGTTTATTTTTTGGGAGTGGCAACTGAAGTCTTGATCTATGGACTTTGGATTCCACAGTCTGTCACTCTATAATTTGCATTGTATGGTTTAGAAAGGTGATAGAGAGGCTGACTCTAGAGCTTAAGCCCTATGGGTCACAGCTCAATTCTGTCACTTCTGGTGGCTGATCTTCATGTGAACTGAGTAGCAAATCATTCATTTATTTTTTACTGTCTTCGATAGCTATCATGTATGATTTAGCTCAATGGGAGAGTGGCAACATAAGAGTTAATGGTTTCTGAACTGATTCCCAACACTTAAAGTAAAAATAATCTCATCTCATCAAATTGAATGGAATGGTTGTACTCAACCTGCTATTTGGATACTCAAACATCATATGATCTTTTAAGCAATTAACCATTATCGTTTTAACTTTATCTTTCTTATTGCATTGCCAAATCCATGTAATATTAATATCATCTATGTTGTTTATTACTTTTTACAATGCTAGGGCAATTGAAGCTGTCAATAGTGGGTTGTAAAAAAGTAATAAAGAACATAGATGATATTAATTATCATTTTATTTCCTTATTTAATAATGAGTATAAATGCCTTTTAACTGTACATAAAATTGTGGAATGAATGACCTATTGCAATTTAGTGATTATTTATGCCTGCAAATATGATTCTGGAATTAAGACTGGGAATATTTGTCATTAAATTTCATTTAGATGTAAGGTAAAGGAGTAATATGATGCTTTATTATCGTACCATCTCTTTGTCAGAACATCAAAAGTGGTTATTGTTAACAGTGTCAGAGGTCACTAAAATAGATATTTGTAATCTATAGATTTATACGGTTAGGCAAGCAAATAAGTTTGGATTTAAGGTATTTGAAAATTTTAAGTGATTTGCTTGGAATATGATGCATGATCAAGACATGTCTGCTATTAGATGAAGTCTGAAATTGGTTTGATGATTAATTTGATATTAGAGTATGACATTTCTAGATTTCTCATAACTACATAAGTGACTAATTGATAGTGACTTCTATTGTAAAAGACAGTCTAATAAATAAATAAATAAAATTTTCAGCCATTTATTTGCATAGCATGAATGAAAGGTATCCATTTGATGGGTATATTGCAGAGCTATACTTCCTAGCAAAATAGCTGAAAGCAGCTAAAATAGTGGTTTCCAATGACATCTAGTGTCTTGATTACATTTATTCTTGTTCAATACAATCTATATTTAAACTGAGGAAATCACATGATCCTTGTTTTTTTATGCACTAATCTGAAGAATATCGGTATAAGGTTGGTTCTGGGTCTACCTTAAACCAAGCAAATTTACCTTGAGGACAGCAAGTGATGATTATAGCAATGTAATTTTGAAGATTAATTATTAATCCTTTTTTAAACATACTAATTAATACAACTATATTGCAGTATTTGCCTATTAATTATAACTTGGTCATCTTGAATTATTTAAGAGCGGATGCCCCATTAAGTGACTAATAATTTTAAAATAAATATATTCAGGAGGGATATTTAGGTATTTGTATCAATTGATGAATTTAGAAATATTTAGACCTTTTCTAGATAGTTGCCATCACCAATCTACAGCTCTTAAAATTGTCTGGGGTGGTGATGAATTGTTCTAAAAAACAAAACAGTTGTTCCACCTGAATATAATTAAGCATAAGAATTACAGGTAAAAGATCTGAAATATTAATCACAAATTTTATATTGTTTATATAATTTATTAAATTCTCAGTTCAAAAATGTGTTTTTATGTCAGTAGCATACTGTGACCAAGCTTGAGTCACTCATAAATTTTTTGCCCGTAGTTATGAATTACCTTATCCTTACTGTTTAAAATAAATTATTAAATTAAATTTTTGAATTTAGGGTGGTCTATGCTATAATGATTTCTGGTGTTATAATGATTTCTGGTGTTTGGAGATTGATCTTGTACACAGTAAATAAGCCCCATTATAGCATTAATGTGCTTACATTCAACATTTCTATTTTAGAGATTTGAAAATATGTAATAAAATTCATTTGAAGTTGTAGATTTAACTACTTGGTTAAATTTGTGTGGATTAAATTTCATTTTTTCTGACATATATTTGCATATTATTCTAACTTTTGCAATGTATTTTGTACTATGTTTATTTCTTTGATTCTAACTGCAGTTATTTGCTTCACGGCATTGGCATCTGTCACACAAATGTTGCACTTATGATTCTTAAGTAAAAACTACCCCACCTTTTAAATGCTATAGAGATGTGATAATGGATGATCTAGGCAGCCAAGGAATTGTTCCTAGCAATTTCGCTTGCTACAAATTTCTTGATGAGAACTTGTTCAATCTACCAATATTTGATTAAACTTTGAGTTTCTCTTTAAGATGGGATCTGCTTAATATTTTTACAAATGAAAGTAAATTAAGGTTTGTATTTTTAATTTTAGGTCAATGCTATAAGAGTAATTTTTTTTGAATAAATTACTGTTAGAGAATCTATTTCTATTCATGATCATATTTTGGATTCATCTGGGTGTACATTTGTTCATTGTGTCAGCATTGTGACAATATTTCAAATGGATCTCATCAACAAATTGGATAACAGTGATCATTCAGAAGGTTACAGAATTATCTGAAACATCCCTGATTGATCTCCATTATTCGGAAGATGGTCTCTGGGATCCAGATAAAATATTAATTCAATGTTAATAACACAACATTATATACATGGATAAACTGGAAATTTTAAACTAGATTCCAAAAGATTGTAACATGCCTAGAAAGAGACCACATGTGAGATGGATGGATGAAATATGCTAGGATGATGTGGAAAAGAGAGGCTAAAAATTGAAGAAGATTGATTGAACTTGGAGAGACCTCCATCCTGCAGTTGATCAATAATAGTTGAAAATGATGATGCAACTGAAAATAGAAGTTCACTCCTTTTATATATGTTGCTCATAATTTCTCTCATATGCACTTTAATGCAAACATTTTTTTTTTAAAATAAAACTTCTTTATTTTCCTGACAGTTTCTAATGTCCAGCATTCTTCATCAGAGCTTCTCAAATTTTCTTTACCTTTTAAATCTAAAAAAAAATATTTAAAAGATAGAGAAAATGTGAGAAGCTCTTATGAGGGCTGCATTAAAGTGTATATGAGAGAAGTTGTTATAAGCAATATATATGATTATATGGGGAAATGGAAAGAAAATAAAGAAGAATAAGAGTGTATTCACTCCTTTTACTCACAAAAGTCTAATGTTTCACATGACTTTCTCTTATTACTTTTATTATTAGCATTATGATCAGTAATTTCTTTTTTATTTACTCTATGCCAGGGCTATCTCTTATAAAGCTGAATAATCTCATTATACTAAATGATAGTGCTTTAACCGAATCCATAGGCTAGTTTCTTGATATGGCCATCTGCAATGAATAGCAAGACTTGCACTTACATGTATATGCTATGTGTATAATATATTTCTAACCTAAGTTAAAAACCAGAAATTCAAAAACATCACAAGATTTTGAACCCAAGCTAATTTTTTTTGTATAGTTATATGGGGTTAGATACATCTGACACCAAGGTAATAACTATATTTCAGAAGGTTGCTGTATATTGAACAAAGTATCAGGTAAATTTCTGTTTTTTTTTATTATTATTATTAAATATTTGTATTAAAAGCAATGCTGCATTGTACTTTCTCCACTCTCGAACCAGTGCTTGTATACCTGAGTAAGCGGAGAACGCTAGAAATGGATGGCTTTATTACTCTGGGAGTTCATTAAGAAGTTTGAAAACCGGAAGTAATATACTTGATAGAAATCCATTGACCTTAAGCAGTAAAGTGTACTACTTTATTTCTGCATCAAACCAAGCAGGGCAAGAAATACTTGATCATAGAGCTATGTCCAGTTCCCATAGCAGATTTGAGTGCAGAGCAGGGTAGACAGACACTCAATGAATTGAGTGAAATAACGCTATATATATATTATTTTTAATATATACGACATTAAATTAAAATAAAATCTGATTTTATTAAATCTTTATGCTGTTCTTTGATTAATCATTTCAAGGTAACAAAGTATTAATATCTTAAGATTCTGTAATGAAAAGGATTTTTATATTATCTCTATTTGCAGTAAAAGAAAGCAAATGTTAGGATTTTTGATTATTTCTGAGAATTTTTACTGCTGTTTCTGGCTGATATTTGGAAAAAAGGGAGGGGTGGGGAATAGAGAAATGAAGAGATATTTATTAGAAATTTGATTAGAGTATTCTGCAGAATCAGCTGGGAGGGAGAATTTTTTTTTGAGAGGGTAATGAGTAGAAAAACGCACTGATTGGACTTTCAAAGACAATTATTGATATTAACAAAGGGTTTTCTGTCTAATTGTAACTAATGCCACCAGCACTATTTAATTAAACAACTAAATCAGAGAAATTGATGTAATTGGAAAACAGTCTCTTCAGGCAGTCCTGCTAAGATTTTTTTTTATGTAACAATAATCTGTTGGGATGCTTATACATTATCTCTTATACATATATGTTAGATAAAATAATGGGACTCAAAATCTCCAGCGAGTTATATGTGTACTATTTGTCAATAAATATAAATGTAGAATGAACCCATCTACCCTTTAGCTTTGAATACCATTTATTGATATACATATATAGCGTGATTTATATATATTAACGTAATTTCAAGACAACCATAAGTTATTCTAAAATCACTATAACTAATCAGAGAAAGGCTGAGCCTTTTATTATTAAATTCGTCTTCAGTTAATAGATGTAAATATAACTTTAGTTATATTTATATGATAAAGTAAAACAGCTTTCAAATGGATC
Source organism: Epiperipatus broadwayi (assembly GCA_028023455.1). NCBI lineage: Eukaryota > Metazoa > Onychophora > Udeonychophora > Euonychophora > Peripatidae > Epiperipatus > Epiperipatus broadwayi. The sequence goes on from JAQFVV010007126.1 coordinate 107,396, forward strand.
ATGGCAGGACAAAAAGCTCTTTACCTTCACCCTCAGGATGAGACCAGTGGTCAAGTTGTTTTGCTTTAGTGCCTACTTTAGTCTACTCTAAAATGAGATCAAATCCAAAATGGATATTGGAAATTTTTGCTTTTCAGTTACTCAAGATATTTCAACTATGCAATCTATGATTAGCCTAGTTAGCTATTCAGTATTGGTCAGAAAATAGGTATCTAGTTATTTCTAGTTGGAGAACAAAGATCCAAGTAATCTGTTAATCTAATGGGTATTTGTATTAACTATAAAATAAAATTAAATTTGATACTGGTTTTACTACCTGTGAAAGAATCCTTGTTGTATGTATTTATAGATATATTTTAATGGGATTTATAGAAAAAAAGATGATGATGAGTGGGAGAGTGACGAGAGACTTCATGGTTATCCTCAAATTATTTCCACATATCAAGTACATCAATTAATGTTCATTTATTTACATATGAGGCACAACACAAATAACGTTTATTAATAAAATAAATGCAGAATAACAACAACTTGAATAAGCATCAAACTTTCTAGAAGGATTCACTATTTTGGAAGTAGATAATGGAGATAAATTCTTTACTGTTACGTTTGCTGATATAAGTCTTAATTAAATGTAATGCCTACAGTTTTAATTTGTATTTATTATTTAATAAATTTAGGTGATTCAACCAGGAGCTCAAACAAGCTCATATTAATAAGTGCAGGTAAGAGAAAATATTTAAAATCTTTATCTGGAGTATTCCTATCCCCAGGTAGAGATTTTAAATATTTTCTCTTACCTGCACTTATTAATAAGAGCTTGTTTGAGCTATTGGCATGCTCTGTAAATAGCATTTTTGTAAATACAAGCTTTTTAAAAGCAATGTCACGCTATGTGGACTTAATTAGTGAAGTATTGAATAGCTTCACACTCTCAGATCGAACCGCTTCAGCTTCACCTATTTAAATAGAAAGTAGGTTGAAGTAAAGAAGGGTTCCCCTCTTTTCTTCCAATGAGTAAGCTTGTGGTTTTAAGACCTGTAGAGGTCCCTACTATCACATTTTATACGCATGTGCTTGAGGCTACAGCCTTAATGAATATTATTTATTGATTATTATAATTTTATCTTCAAGGTTTTGGTGATGCTAGGGCTATTAATATATGGTAGATCTGAATTTGGTTCAGCCCCATTAGCTATTTGAGGTAGATAGTTGAAGTTAAAGACATTTTTATATCTGAAAATTTCAGTTTTTTGTCAATAAAGTATTAAATAAGTGTTGGGTTTTGAGTTGATATTTTGGATCTAGTATCTGGATATTCTAGCTCCTCACTGAGGTGAGCCATAAGCTTGAAACCAATTGGTCTGGGGATAGGAATATTCCAGATAGAGATTTTAAATATTTTCTCTTACCTGCACTTATTAATAATACCTTGTTTGAGCTATTGATACACTCTGTATATTACATTTTTGTAAATACAAGCTTTTTATAAAGCAATGCCATGCTATATATGACTTGCTTTATTGATTATTATAATATTAATAATTATAAAAAAATATGGAATCAGTAGTTTAAATATGGATTCACAGCAAGAGGACATCCAAAATAAGAATTAGACAATAAAACATAAACAGTTATATAGTAGAATATATTCAAGTTTGACTATTTCTATTTATATATTCATTTTTAATGTTGGCTATTCATTCACCATTATATTTAATATCCATTCGATGCAGCGATTATTGGATAGTCACTCTTTTTTTTATATATATTGCTCCTAATTTTTTTTTTTTATCTAAAAAGCTTGTAACTATGCAAAATTCATATCCATGATTTCAAAATAATCATGTTGTATTATGATTTTAATTAACAATGATAAGAATAACAAAAACTAATAACAGATACATGAATCTTTTGTAGCAGACATCATTCATCATATAAAAGTCATTCACACCTCTCTTAATATAGTGAGCACCAGTTCTTACTTATGGATCTGAGACTCGGACACTTAATAGAAGAGCACTACAGAGACTTCAGGCCACTCAAAGAAGTATGGAGAGATGCATGTTGGGAGTAAGAAGAAGAGATCAAAAATGCAATATATGGGCAAGGGAACAAACATGCGTTACTGACCTCATTGAAAAAATTAAAAGACTGAAGTGGAGTTGGGCTGGACATATTGCTAGAAGAGATGATAATAGATGGACAATTGAAATCTTAAACTGGATTCCAAGAGATCGTAAACGACCCAGAAAGAGACCACATGAGATGGATGGATGAAATAAAATGTGCAGGGGTGATGTGGAGAAGAGAAGCTAAAGATCGGAGAAGATGGATTGAACTTGGAGAGACCTTCATCCTGCAGTAGATTGATAATGGTTAATGATGATGATATGAATAAGTAAAGACATAAAATAAGCTATGCACATATGCATATATATATTATAAATATAACTTTTTAAATATAAATAAATTCCCTTTTGTTTTTTACATTTTCAAATTGAAAATTCATAATATAACAAAGAAAGGTAGTTAACAACAGTTTATATTTTAAAAGAATTTAGGCAAGTGTTAAGTTAGAAAAATAAAGCTTTCAATAAACAATATATTCATGTCTTTGGTATTTTCTATTAGATGCCACCCCCACTTCTAAATGATGCCATAAAAACTTATTTTGCACATTTCTCTAATTGCAATTACTCATATAGCTATGACATAGATAATTCATGTAAAATTTTTTAATTTATACATTCCTTCAAAAGTGGAACTTTGATACAATAGATTGCTAAGAAAGTTTATTTAATATTGTAATAAAGGTGTTTTCATCCATTTTCTTCTAATAAATTACAGTAAATAGAAATTATTTTTCTTATGTGATTGGTCTAGCACTAATTAACTTTAATTTGCATGAGATATAAATAAGATTTTTCTCTGTTTTTTTCTAACATTTAATACAAAATAATTAAAACAAATGATTTAATTTATCAAGACAAATCTGTAGGAAAAAATGAGGAATCGGGTGGATTTGAACCAACCCTAATATATAAGCATATGAAATTACTGATTGTTGCCATTGATGGAATAACTCAGACATAGTTTTGCCTTAAAATTTGATATTCAAAAACATAAAGGTGTTAGTTTGACTTCTAGGTTTAATTGTCTCTGGTCAGGCCCCCAACACCTGAAGAAGAGCAGAGAATAATGCCACTTGAAATGTATAATTTACTAACCTGTGTTGTCTATTTGCACGTTATTACTTACAGTTGTTTGTATTTGAAAAGTTTAACTAAAGTTTAAAATTTTCTAGACATTGAACATTTAATGATAGATGATGGAAATAGTCCAATGTATTATCACTTCTAATATACCACCATCATAAACCTTCAAGCAAATCTGCAGAAACTTCATTTTTATCCTAACTTTTAATCTGACTTTTTGCCACTGTAATGAGTCTTTTTTTGTCTGTTTGTTTTTAATGAATAATAACATATTCATCATAAAATCTTTATATTTTTAAATTTATATATATATACATTTTGCAAATAAAATAATAGAAGTAAATAGTCAAACAAAAGATGTTGATTTTAGTCTTCAGGCTAAAAATTGCATTTTAATGAAAAAAAAATCTCCAGTGACTGACTAGGCCAGAAGCATTCTCCGCTATATATTAAAAGTTTAAGACAAAAGAGTCTTCTTTATGAGCAGGTAAAATGTTTATAATAGAATTGAAATGAATTTTTAAAAAGCCTAAGTTCGTGCAGTAAAATTATTTTTAAAATATTAAAATTTTACTTATAATTACAAAAAAAAAAATACCAAAAAATAAGTGATATTTTTGGAAATAGGCATCATTTAACAATAGATGTTTTCCTATTTAGCAATAGGCATTTCTTCTTAGCCATTAATAAATTTTAAGTTTATTTATTTTCTAAAAAATTAAATATTTTCAAATAAAAGCTGAATATATGCATCACATACTTACTGAGAAATAAATATTTAATTTAATTTTTCAAAAATAAAGATAAATAAATGAGGCATAAAATTGCATTTTTCAATTTCTCATTGCAAAGTCATTTAGTCAGCAGCAAAGACACATATAAATATTGATTACCTTTTCATAATACTAGAAACATATTGATTTCTTTACTTAGACATTGACATCTAGATATTTTAATTACAACTAATGTTGAGCTAAATGCATTTTTGTTTTTGCCATCAAATGAATATAAAACTATAAAACAAACACTTCAGATCGCTGAAAATGAAATATTCTTAGTCCGATAGCAACTCCCATGCAATGTAACATTACAGGTGATAAAAGAGTTAAAATTAAAAATGAAACTAAGATTTTCTTTTTTCTTTCCAATTCTATTGCATAAATTTTTCTTTACTAAAGTAGATGCCCAACAAGTAGACCCATTTGGAGAAATTACCATTGTCATTTAATACATATTTACTTAAAAATGAAATAATATTTTGAAAAACAAAGATCAAAAAATTTAAAGAGACACATTGTTGTATAGGGTCTATTTGTTTTGCCAATTATCTTCGTATTTCATTTAACAATATATTTGTTTTTATACTGAAAGTATCTATCTGTAGGGTAATCATTTTGTTTCATTTCATTTAGGAATGAATTTAAAAAAAAACAATAAAAATATTAATTGCTTAGGAAATCATGTGATATTTGAACATCATATTGAAGCACTGAGATATGATTTGAGAAAGTAGCTCTTCATTTCCATCACTTTATTCTTGCAATAAATTACATAGGGCCATTGAATTTCAGTAATTTTTTACATTTTATTTTGTAATGATAATGTTTTACTAAATTGTATAATGCAGTAATTGGATATTATTTTGCATCAAATAGAGCATTTAATTTAAAGTAAATATGGAGAAAAGCTTCCTGTTCTTTGTTCTAAGATTTTATTTAATCCTCTGGCAACTTTTTAAATTTTATCTTGCTTCTCAACAGCAATTTCAGGCATCAGTAATTTCAGATATATCAATAAACTCTTTTAATTAAATGGGGAGTGGAGCTTTTTTTTTTCATTCTCAAGAACTTAAGTTATTTTACGGTGTGTTTGTTTTGCAGTATTATTTAAAGTCATATTTGATATGCAATAATATTATATTTCTTTCTTGATGTAGCATATTTGCTATTAAAAAATATCTATCAATATATTCTTTTATTTGATCTCTGGACTCAGAAGTACATAACCTTCAATTAAATTCCTATCTAGTTTTTTATATTTTATTTTTTTAAATTAGGATTTTTCTTTATGTTATATCTCTTGTTTTAATTTATTTATTTAGTAATTTATTTTGACTTGATACAGTGTTCATTTAATTCAACTTTCTAGTATGGAGTAAAAATTATCACCAGCCTTTGGATTTGTATTTACATCTTATATTTTTTGTCCATATAGGGTGCTATACTCTCTTTATATATCTTCCATCATGATTATATCCATATCTTATATTTTTATTTCATACCATGTGAATTATTTTTTTGTCTTTAATTAATTAATTAATTAATTGCTTTTGTTTGTCTGTTAATTATAATTCTTGTTTCAGATATTTGGTCTATTAATGATGCAATATCTTTATGTATTGATCTTTGTATTTTTTTTTTTTTAATATTTATACTATTGCATTTGTTGCTTTTCCTATCTACTTGAGATTCATCAAATTCTTTCAGCATTCCATTTTGAGTTTCTTTAAGTTTGCATTTTACAAAATTATTGAATAAAATAAAAGAATGACTATGTTAATTTAAATAGACCAATTTATATGTTTTAAAATAGAGTTTGTGAATGTTTATAGCTATTTGTTGGACTATCATTTCCATTAATAAAATAATAAATTAACAAGACATTTTACCACCCGCAACTAAAAAGGTTTTATTATTTTCTTCATATGATTAGTTTAATTTTATTTAGAAACAACTGAGCGTGCTGATTCTGGTGGACCATGCTGAAAGCATGCTCAGCTAATTCTAAAAAAAAAATTCATACAAAATAAAACCTTTTCAATTATAGATGTTAAAACTGTTTTGTTAATTTAATAAAAATACAAAAGAAAAAGGAAAAAGTAATATAAAATAATCAAATGGTTTATTGCTAAAAGTTTATATGAAATTTAAGCACTGGAAATAATGGAATGGTGCTAAGACTCATAGACCTGGAACTCCAGAGTTGACTTCTCTACAACTGCATTAAACCATTCGAGGATATTAAAATAATAACTCATAGAAGAAGAAATATCGCAAACAGTTATAAAAAGATTGAATAAATGAGATACAAACTTGAAAATAAAGAAAAGTCCTTTTGAATTCCCATTGACTTCTTTTTACTGGTCCCATTACATATACAGATGAACTTCTTACTCTATTGTCTCTACCACATTTTTATATTATTTTCCAATCTTTTCTTGATTGCTTAAATACTTTTTATTAAAAAAATGTTTAAGAATCACATGCTTGAAAGTCATTGAGGTAAAGTTGTACTGAGCAAGAGAGATATTCAATCATCTATTAATAATTTTTATTAGTCATTCATTAGAACTAGATATTATCTGCTTAATGAATAATATTTCTGTAGAGAAATTTTCACTACTTCATTCTCATGCAAGAAAGGGGCTGGCTTCTATCCACTTTTAACATGTTATAGAGGGGTATGACCATAAACGTCTGACTAAAGACGTGGAAAAGATGTATAATTCTTAAAATGCATATTTTATGCTGAACCAATACTCATCAGTTAGCCCAGATAATAATATCTTACACATATCTTTATCATTTTTTAGTATCTATAGATAACCAATTAATACAGTTTAATTGATTTGTCAATCTTACTGCCGTCACAACATTGATACAAATCACTTAATGAAAATATCTTAATTCAAACATCCAGTTCTTAAAATGCTCTACTGAATTAATGGAGCTGCATCAAAATTGATAGTATCATGATAATGTGATACAACTAACTGGAAATTACTTTTTAAAGAGCTATATACATCAATAATTGTACCATTACAGATGGTCTGCTTCTATGATCTTAAAAAGTAGAACCTCAATCCAATACTTTTATGAGTAAAAGGGTCTTTGTTATGAATAATGATGCATTAAGAAATTATTTTTGTTATGTTCAACCATTTATCTGACCAACCTTGATTAATTTGGAGCTTTATCTTCTGTCTGAAATTAAATGGATGGTTATTAAATGGTCACTTGTGTGATGGCTGAGTTGACTATTGGTTGGATATCATAAAAATATACTCCTGGGTGAGTCATCAAATGAACAAACCAGGTGATGGCTAACTAAGTTGGCTATTGATTAGCTATCATAAAAATATCTTAAGCTTGCTTAGAATTTCTCAGCTACTTAAAAATATCTCCAAATTTTATTTTAATTTGAATGAAAAATTCTAAGCATGCAGTTTAACTACAACACCACTTATCTATAATCGTCCAATGAGTTTACTTCACCATTGTTTATTTATAATTGCCTAATGACTAGAAAAATATATTTCCACCTTAATTAAATTATCGTAATCACAATTATAGACAATTTATATTTAAATCAGGGGTTCCCAATCATTTTGGCCTTCATATCCCTTCAATTTTAGTAAATACTCCCTATTCATTATAATAAAGTTTTAATAAAAGCTTTATTCAATCTTTTTGATCTCTGTACCCTTTGACTTTTAATAAATTATCCAATACTCCCTATTTGTTATAGAAAAAAATAAACAATAATTAAGTTTTCATGAAAGCCTTATTTGATAAATAAATCTTAAGCAGGCATTTAGAGTTATCAGACTCTGAAATGAGAAAGTCTATGCGACTTCACTGTGTCCATGTCTGAAAAGAGACCTGAAATGTTGTTGGGGTAGATGACAGACAGAATCAACATGGAAATGTTGATAACAAAAGTATTTTTTTGGAATATATTAATACCGTAATATACTTATTTACCTGCTACTCACCATGCCACCTAGACAAATTTCTCATACCTTCTGGGGCTACAGGTATCAGGTTGGGAACCCCTGATTTAAACAATCCTAAGTAAATATAAAATTTAAATTAATCAAGATACTATTAAAATTGCATATTAAACAGTCTAATAAAGGCAGAATAAATAATTACTAAAGACTCACATTCAACATCTCTAGAAAATATCTAATGTGTAATACTAATTAGAGAAAATATGCACAAATAACTATTCCATTCATATACTGATAAAGTAGTCTATGTGTGCATTGGCTATTATATATATATATAGAGCTGGATTTTTTATCCCTTATCTATTAGGTGGGAACATTTAATCAAATACTGACTTCTACAGAGCTGAATTTTTTGTCAAATTCTATCATGATATTTTCAACCACATAGAAAATACTGCGTTATAGAGATTAGTAGATACATTTATAGTGATTGAGCATTAAACTGGAAAAAAATATGTGAATCAATTAATGTGAGGATACCAAACCCCTCACTTCTATACATATATATATATTTTGGATTAAACTCTGTCAGAAAATATCTGGATTTCAAATTTAAATATCATAAATAAATAATTGAATGGGCCATTGCATGGGAGTTTATAAGAATTTTGAAGATAAAATAAAGCTGCACCATGTTCCATGGACCTTGAGTTTCTATTACTGCACCAAGCCACACAGGGCATAATTGTATCCTAGTTAATTTTAAAGATTGAAAAGCTTAGAAAATTACAGAATGCAAACAAGAAACACCACAAATTATTTGGATTTGTTATTCCAATGTACATACTGCAAATCCATCATTTTGTTGAACGGTTACATGTTTTTAGGAAAAAAAAATCATTTTAAAATACATTGAATTGTTACTAACAATACATACCATAATATGGAACACATGTTTCACATGGTTTTCTCTTCAAGTATTGCTGCCCTGACCAGTTACAGCTGGCATGTTGTTCCATATTAACCTATGCATTTTTATTAACATTTCAGTTATTTAGAAAAGTATAAATAATGTTTGAATTTCTTCTAAAAAGAAATCAACTAGATAATAAAATTAGTTCAGTATATAATTCCAAACAAAATGTCATCTCTACAAGGCAATCGGATTTAGGTTTATTTTAAAGTATTACATCTAGATACAGCCTAATTGATGACAAAATCAATTTAAAATTAATACTGTATATATATTGTTTGTTTCCTGTTTGGAAGAATAATTGAGTTTTTAATTATTAGTCATAGGAAAACATGGATTATTTCTATTGTTTGTTTATTTTGAGCTAATTGAAATATTATGCATATATTATATTCATTGAGGATTAGATGTCTTATCTATAAACATTAGGAAAATAATGAAAATTCAATAGTAGTAAAACACTACTATAAATAGTAGAGAGAATTAGAATAGAGACAAAATTTAAAGAAGTGCACAAATTTTCTATGGTTTTGATTGCAGATAATAAGTTTTGTTGGAATCATTAAAATAGAAGTGATAGACTACTACAGCTTTTAAAGTCACTGTTCTTGATATAGAATAAATATTAGTATAAAAGTGAAATCATTATCCAACAATGAACAAATTATGGCTCATAAGCCAAAAATGACTCCCAAAGCTATTGTGTATGAATGACTCTTGAGATAATTTGAATATTATTTTCAATGTCATTTTTTTAGCATTTTACATTAATAATAATACAAAGGGATATCCAAAAGTAACCAGGGTTTTGTAATATAAACTTGTTTATTTATTTTTAAATATTATAAATTTAATCTCTTTCAAATTTCTATCCATTTTATGCAATGCACTGATCTAAACATGTTTTTCATTTTTCAAAGTAGGCTGGAAATACTTGAAAAGTGATAGCTTTTAATGCCTGTGGCATTTTTACCCCATCATTTCTAAGTCCACGCACAAAAAATATTTTTTCATTCAAGAGATTAAAAAAAATGTGCACAAAGTGAGATCAAGCGAATATGGCTGATAGATAAACTGGTTCTTGCTGAATTTAATTAAAACGTGTCTTGCACTGACGGTTTTGAGAGATGACACTTTGTCAGAGTGAAGCTTGCACTCTTCTGCTGCCATAAAATGTGATGTTTATGTTTTACTGCATCATGTAAATGTTTCAGAACTTGCAGATAAAATACCTGACAATTATGAACTAAATCTGAGAAGAAAATACCATTTGCATAAAAAAAAAAAAAAGATCAGCATTGTTTTGACTTTGGACTTACCATGTTTTTTTTACAAATATGGTGAATTTAACATTTCATTTAAACCAGCCATATCAACTTGCTAGTAATCTGTTTAAAGCATTATTATTTTTTCCCCAGTCATTTGTAAATGAAAACAGAATTTCATGTTGTTTGGAACTATTCAGTCATTATATAAATTACCAAATATGAAAAAGCACTTTACAAAAAAAATGTACTATATGGCACCACAATTTTACATGGCAATGTCTTTTGCCAGATTGGTGCAGAAGGGTTCCTGCAAGAAGTATGTAATAGCAGAAGCATATATTAGTGCAGGCCCACAAACTAGAAACTGATTCTGGTTATCTTTGGGTACCCCCTCATATATTGGTAATATTTGTTCATAAATATAAGTAAAAAACTGAAAAATATGACACTTTAAATTTTTAGCTTTTAAATGATACCAGTTAAAGGAGTTATTAATGTGGATTTTATTGTTATCATATTTGGTTGGTAAGAAGTTTCAACAGTTGATGATGTCTCCTCATGCCAAAATTAGCCCCAAAGCTCTTAAATATTCAAAAATGTATGAAAAGTATTATATGTGACTATTTTATTACTGAAGAACTTGCCTATTATTTTTGCCAATGGTATCCAACCTTTTGGATTCCATTTATTACCCAAAGAATATCAAAATGTCTCTAAATCATCTTTCTTTATAAAAAATTTTAACATCAGTAGATAGGCAAATAAAAACTATTTATTTTAGGTTTTTGGATAACCAAAATATAACTAGCACAATAAAAGTTAAATAATTTATTTAGAAACAAAATATCTATTACTATTACTAGCATTATGAATTGTATGAATCTGACTTGAAACAGTTATTGTGTTAATAGTTTAAATAAAGTTCTTGATCTCATATTAACTACTTTTTGTACTATTAGAGTATGTGTGAGTACTCCACTTGTGAAGTTTGATGTGCTTCTTTCACTCTCTTGAATTTCTATATTCCCGTTGCTTTGAATGCAGAACATTTTTTTTCCATCAACAGTTAGGAATTATAAGGGGGGGGGGGCAGAGGAATTTTGATTTATATTTAGAATTAGCTATTACTTCTTGAAATGAAGTATATAATTGCTTGGAGGCAGATAGTACAGCTGTAAAATTTGATGAAATAATTGCATTGGTAATATTTAAATTTATTCCTTTGAAAATGAATCGCGTGAATAATTTTGCTGCATGGGTTTTTTGATAAACTTATAAAAATTAATGAAGACTAAAAATAAATATCAAATTATTTACGTCAACAAATTCTTTATTATATAATAATGTTTTTTGAATCTTACATCAATTGCCAAAGGACAAAGAGTGGATTAAAAAAAAAACCTATTTACTAAGGATGGAAGGTAATATGCATAATGATCCCAAAATTTTTTGGAAATTTATAAAAAGAAATAAAGTCAAATTGTGAATCCCATTCAAAGTTAATGATGATATCATAACCAATCGTTTGTTAATATCTAATTGCTTTGCAGATTTATTTCTTTTTGCATTAGTGTTATACATATGATTTCTCTGGTTATACTATCATTTCTGATTGCCTATCTCCTATAAAATTTAATTTTTAACAAGCGTTGCCAGCTTTTTGTAGACTAAAAAATAAATCTTCAGTTTGTTTTAGTTGCATGGATATTCTAGCTTCTTTACTTCTTTTCATTTTTAATCTTTCTATCCAAAAATTACTTTTCCCACATGGTTCCTAGATATAAGAATGGTCATAAGGATAGACTTGAAAATTATAGACTAGTTTCGGTATTATCAGTTCCAGCTAAATTACTTGAATTGGTTGTATATGAAACTGTTTATATTTACCTGACAAAATTTATTCCAGAATGTCAGCATGGTATATGAGTAGCACATCTATTACTACTAACATGATAGCATTTTACTGATATTGTGGCACATACTATTAATAATCAGAATCAAGTTGATACAATTTTTTTTATTTGTTTAAGGCATTTGATAAGATTTCTCACCCTATATTTATTAGTAAGTTAGATTATCTGGGATTAACTAAACCATGATTAGAATGGTTTGCATGTTTTTTTTTTTGCATAAAAAACCCTATTTTGTTAAATATTTGGATTAACAGAGATAAAACTCTCCATACAGTAGCACCACTCAGTGCAAGCCAGTGGATGCAGAAAGGTTTGTGCATAAAATCTCTACCTAGTGCCTCCTCATCCAATATCCTCAGACTAGTTTCTAGTTTGTGGCTTTCATCAGTGAGTAGCTTTGGTTTGATTACTCTGGTTTGCACTGAATAGTGCTATTGTATGGATAGTTTTGCCTCCATGAAAACAGCTTGTCTAAGCATAAAGAATGGTGATCATGTGATATTTGGATTGTGAATCAGATTATTTTAATGAATCTGGTGTTTCTCAGGGATTTGTTTTAGAATCATTTCTGTTCAATATATATACTTTTGACTTAAATTACATAATATCTGATTGCAGCATTTCATGCTTTGCTGATGATATTAATATTTATAAATACATTAAATCACCTATTGATTGTAATTATCTATAAAATGGTATCAAAAGGTTTGATTTATGGTTTATTGGAAATTTCATGAACATAAATGAGGATGAAAGCAAAAGATTACTTTTTCCAGGAAAACAAATCCCACACTATTTAATTATATATGAAAAAGAAATAATATTTTGAAGGTAAATGAATATAAAGATTTTAGCTATAATTTTAGATTCTAAGTTACTTTACTTAAATCATATACATTATTTATGCTCTAAAAGTTGTGAGTTGCATCTTTGGGAGAGTAAGATTATTTAATAGAGAAACTTTGCATCTTTGGGAGAGTAAGATTATTTAATAGAGAAATTTTGCATCTTTGGGAGAGTAAGATTATTTAATAGAGAAACTTATGAATATCTTTTCATGACTTTGGTATTACCAATTTAAAACTATGGCAGTGTTGTTTGGAAGTCTGACAATCACCCTTATAATAGAGCTTTGGATGCAGTACAAAGAAAATTTACAAGTTATTATAATGCAATGTTTAGAGCAGTATGTAATTTTTTTCATGTTTCCTTCAAGCTGTTAAGAAATCTTAATATTTTATTTTTGGCAAGAGTAGTCAAAGGACAAATCAACTTAGTAAATTGCATTAATGAAATTTCTTACAGTGTCCTGATGTGTTTGAAACATGGGAAGACTTTTACATTGCCAAATTTAGAAGTAATTTAATATTTGAATATAAGTATAAATTAGGGGGTTTGAATGCAGACTTCAAATTCCCTTGAGTCATCCACTTCATTTTAATATAAACCAAGCACTGATTATATATATACATGGGAGATGATGATCTGGACCAACTAATGAGTGCTGCTTTAGCACAAAATACATATATTGGAGATCATGTGTCTTTTTCATATGTATGTGGTCATGTGGGTCAATTGTATAAGATGGAGTGGATGACTGATGAGAGCTTGAAAGTCTGTGTTCAAATTCCCTCTAATAACTAATTGTTTAAGAGATTCTATGTTATTTAGACTTCCAAGGTTGCTTAATCCTATTATAGTGATGTGAATATTTATCACTTAACTGTAAGGGAAATAAATAATGTAATCAATATATCTAAACAATTGTGATCTACTTCTGTATTCATAAATTTATTATTTTTGTTTTACTTTTTTGTTTTTGTTTGTTGTTAATAATGTGTTCTGTAATTAAGCTTTTTATATATGCCTTTAGAATACATTGATTTAAATAAATTGAATTGGAAATTATTGCATAAAAATTATATAAAACAATTAAAATATTATTAAAAGCTTTTTAATTAAAATTAATGAGAACCTTGAGCTTGTTTTGCAAAACAATTTTTTAATCTTAGAGTCTATATGTTATTTAGTTTTAAATATTAATTCGCTCAAATATTAGTTTTATTCTATATTTGGTTTTTAAATATAACGCTGTTGAAAATCCGTTTCATATAAATAGCACCTATCACCTGCAAGTTCATAGGGTCCTGTCGTTGGGATGCTTCCTGTAGATCGAGAATCACTAATCTATGCTATAAGTTGTGAGTAAAGTAAAAGCAAATAATCTGCTGATTGCTATTAACTATAAATTGTTAAACAGAAGCCACAAATATATAAATCCATGCAATTGCTGATTTAGTGCTTTAAGTGAACAGGAAAATATGAATGAAGGGTTATATTTTTTCTCCATACATAAAGAGGCAGTAATATGGCACGAGGTAGGAGTGAATTACATAAAATGAAAACTTTTACTGATAGTGTATGTGAAATTATATTTATGTTATGTTCACTAGGTAAATATCTATCATCATTGAGGCTTAATTCCTCAAGTTAACTGAACAGACACAAAAGTACGAGATACTAAAGAATTCATACATTAAAAAAAAATCATCAGACCAATTAGTAAGTTAATATACATAATAACAGACTATTTATAAAACTATAGTCATATTAACGATATAAATATGTATATATTCTTGACTCCCAAAAGCATTCAATGTTATGCATACAATTCATTTGACCCAGAGCTTACAATGCCATCTGTATAGTTTCACTGCATCCAAGTATTAACTTCAAGGGGTAGATTCCCCGGGTTGAGCTTTGGACGTAGCAGAATCCTCTTAGATTTCCATTAATAGTTATTCAGCATGGTTATTTATTAACTTTAAATTTTCTAGAGTTCTAATCTTGATAACTTAATTAAAAATTAGACTTGCCTTAATCTATAATCTAATTATATAGTTAAAATATGTGTGTATTTGAATTTTGGCAACAGAATTCATTTTTTTGTTTAAGATATATATATATATAGAGTTAAGGTGGTGGGTAACATAAACTGTAAACATGAAAGTATAAGCAACCTATGGATTATCATTTAACTAAGAAAGATAATTACATTGTATTCTTTCAGAAAGAGATTATTATAATTCCCTGTTTTCATTAAGAAATATAAGAATTCACTGCTTTCTTAATTCTTAGTTTGCATATAAGCTGTTTCTATATATTTACAATTTAAGTAGCACACTACAAATATATATATATATATATATATTGCATTGTAAATTACTGCATTGTTATTTGGTATATGGTATTAATATTGTGATTTTTTATTTCTGTTTTGATCAGACACTTGTTTTATGTTTTTATAATTCATAAAAACAAACAAACATATATGGCGTTATTGTTCAGGAGTTCATAAGAATATATATATATTTATTATACCACTTCTTTCATATACACATCAATGCAAACAAATTTTTGTAACCTTCTTTATTTTCCTTACAGTTTCGACTGTCCAGCAGTCTTCCTCAGAGCTCTAATCTTCTTCATAAGAAGTTTGAGCACCAGAACAGTCGATCTTGAGATCTCTTGATCTCAATTCAAACACTCTATCAACCGCACCAAACCAAACAAGGCTATAATTTATTATATATATATATGCTTATTAATGCATTTGTTAATAATATATATTTTGCTAATTTGTTTTATTTGACCAGTTATATTTTTTGAAATAAAAATAATATTTTGGTTAATTACAAATATATGTAGATTGTTATGCAATAACTAAAATAAGGCTTTTGAAAAATTTAACACAAGTCAGAGCTAATGTTGCTTTAATATGTAATTACATTTTCTAGCTGTCTGGCTAGTTATAACTAAAACGTCTTTGCATTTGAATTTGAGATAGCTGAATCCAGTTTTTGATTGAAGATTTGTAAATGATTAAAGTAGTGGGTAACACATATTGTATATATAACATAAAGCAGGGGTCCCCAACCCTATGCCCATGGCGCCCGCAGACCATTTTACGTGTGCCCGCCGCTATCCGAACACGATAAAAAATTATTTATCTGATAGAAATAAATTTAATTTTTAAAATTTCTTATCAATTATTGTATTATATTGTAATCAAATTGTAGAGCATACTATACTTTTACAGCATTGAAATATAAACGTTAAAATTTTATTTTTGAAATAAATATTTTTTTGTATATTAGGTGTATTATTAACAATATCCAACTATAAATTTACAACAAATAAAAAATCCTTCTCCTTTTTTCTTTTCAAAAACTTTATTTTTTATCTCAATACTGAACATATATATACATTAATATACAAAACTCCAACGTTTCAACTGTTTTATCTCATACAGTCATTTTCAAGGATCTGCAACAATATTAAATACATATCAACAAATAAACTTCAATTACATAAAAACTTTCTCTTACATTAACATAATAACAAACATATAGAAATATATTTTACTTACAGCTTTCTCCCACTGCTATATTTTATTACTCTTTTTTTTTTTTTATTTACATTGTTTAATTACAAATATATCTTAAAATCATCCAAGAAACTTTCTATACAAATTTAAATACCAACTCTAATTTCCAAAAACCTCCCCCTTTCTTTAAATTTTATCTAAAACCCATCTTAAAACTACATTCCTAAACTATATATTTAAATGAATATAAAACAAATTTAAATTTAAACATTCCCCCCTCTCTCTCTCTTTTATACAAAAAAACTTCTAACAATTTACCTAAACCCATTAAGCATTTATTTTAATTATACAGTAATTTATATTCCTTATCTACTCCATTAATTCTATTTAGAGTAGGATTATATTTTTTTATATAAAAAAATTCTTTAACCATCCTTTCCCTGTAATTTTTAACCTTTCTAACATTTTAATACTAAATTCTTTATGACCTAAACCTTTACAATGAATGTAAATAAATTACTGTATAATTAAAATAAATGCTTAATGGGTTTAGGTAAATTGTTAGAAGTTTTTTTGTATAAAAGAGAGAGAGGGGGGGGGAGGAATGTTTAAATTTAAATTTGTTTTATATTCATTTAAATATATAGTTTAGGAATGTAGTTTTAAGATGGGTTTTAGATAAAATTTAAAGAAAGGGGGAGGTTTTTGGAAATTAGAGTTGGTATTTAAATTTGTATAGAAAGTTTCTTGGATGATTTTAAGATATATTTGTAATTAAACAATGTAAATAAAAAAAAAAAAAGAGTAATAAAATATAGCAGTGGGAGAAAGCTGTAAGTAAAATATATTTCTATATGTTTGTTATTATGTTAATGTAAGAGAAAGTTTTTATGTAATTGAAGTTTATTTGTTGATATGTATTTAATATTGTTGCAGATCCTTGAAAATGACTGTATGAGATAAAACAGTTGAAACGTTGGAGTTTTGTATATTAATGTATATATATGTTCAGTATTGAGATAAAAAATAAAGTTTTTGAAAAGAAAAAAGGAGAAGGATTTTTTATTTGTTGATATTATTGTAGAACATATATATTTTAAAAGAAAAAGTGGATGTACCTTTGCTGCGTTATTATATATTATAAATTTACATTGAAAAAATAAATAGTGCCCGCCCCCTGGTTGAAAAAATAAATGGTGCCCGCCAACTGGCCGGTATTATAGAATGTGCTCTTAAGTGCAAAAAGGTTGGGGACCGACATAAAGTATAAAGTACCGGTACTTTATTATGTAATAAAATTCCATTTATCTCAGGATATGACAGCAAATTATAAGTTTTGGGTTCAAGATGATTCTGTGAACATATGGGCAGAGGGACATACAAACCATTTTCAATAACTTATAGGTCAGAATTTGGTCGATTTTTATGCCTGAAGGTAGTAATAACACTGATGGTGATAATTTTGGCTATTTTTATATATCAAATGCTTACTCTATGGGCTTGTATGAGTTCTTGTATTGCTAAATAAATTATCAAGAAAAGCCAAGTGGGTTTTTTTTTTCAGAAATAATGGAGCCATGCCAATGTAAATTTATCCCTAAAATGACTGTTTATAACAGAGAAGAATAAAGAAGGATATTATAGAATTTTAGAGAACTGATTAAGAAGAGAGGAAAATTATTAATTTTGTATAAGGTATTGAGAATAGACTGCCAATTTTGGAAAAGATAATTTAATCCTGAAAAGATTATTGGCAGGATTCCAACTTGGATCCAAAAGGAATTCCTGAGAGCCTGAGCCTAAACATCTGAGGGGGTTGGAAAAATTTAATGGAGATAATAAATTTTCTCCTGTCTGGATTTAGAGATCAAAAGTTGTCAATTGAACAAATCCTAAGCCAACCAATAAAGAAGATAATCTAGAGGCATTAAAATGAAAGAGTTAAACAGAAAAGTGATGTTCTCAATTATGGATTTAAATGTAAAAAAATACAGCTGCTAAATAAAACAGTTTGCAAGGCTACAAAGCCAACTATTGTAGGTCAAACTGCTATCATAGCAGTATTAATTAGTTATTATAAGATTTCCAATTCTGAAAAGAATCTTTTTGGGATTAAGATATGATAAGACCTTAAAAATAGATGCAAGTTAAATGTAAACTCAAAGGATATCATCACATTGATTGAGAATCCAGTTCTATAGCTAAAATTAAGGAGAGATATTTACTGTAAAAGATGGAAATTTATTTTGAAAAGATAGGAGATATGTTTTTTTTAAAGTGTAATTCCCATACAGAATCTTGTGGGGATGTAAGTCGTGATTTCTTTTGAGAGCCACGTATTTGATTTCTGGCATAAGAAATAAATTGAATACAGTTATGTTGGATCAGTGACAGTGGTGGAAAGACTAGAAAACATCAAATCTAAAGATTCTTTGAAATCAAAAAAGAAAATATGATTTAGTAAAAGATAATATTATTTTAGAGGGTGAGAATATTTGTTATTATCATTTAACAAAACTATCTATATAAAATCCACATGAATGTATGTTTGTACTTGAGGCTGGCATGTGTTTCTATGTGAATGTATGTTTGTCTATAATAAGGGTGATGCAAATCAAATTCATAACCAATTAAAAAAATATGTTTGTAACATCAAATTCATAACTGAAAAATAAAATAAAAAAATTTTAATTTTGTTTTTATAAATAACTATACCTAATAAAACCATAATTTATATTATGAGCATTTTATGCAAATGAAGTAATTCAGCCCTTTTTATTTAATAATCCATAATTTTTATTATGAAGCATATTTTATACAAAGGAATTAATTCTGCCATTAATAAATTCTAATTTTTATAGTTGTCCATAATGCTATCAAATTCACATATCAAATATAATAAATATATTTAAAAATTTAAATTTTGATTTAGCCTTATTAATACCTTGCCAGATATACTAAAAGGAATTATGCCTGCCTATGTGTTTGAAAAAGAAGGTTTTTAATAAATGTGTTTTACCAGTTTGTACTTATGGATCTGAGATTTGGATACGTAATAGAAGAGCAATACAGAGACTTCAGACCACTTAAAGAAGTATGGAGAAATGCCCGTTAGGAGTAACAAGAAGAGATCGAAAATGCAATATATAGGTAAGAGAACAAATAGGTTATTGAAAGAATGAAAAGACTGAAATGGAGTTGGGCTGGACATATTTCTAGAAGGGATGATAATAGATGGACAGTTGAAATGTTAAAACTGGATTCCAAGAGATTGTAAAAGATCCAGACTAATGTGAGATGGATGGATGGATGAAATAAAATGTGCAGGAGTAATGTGGAGAAGAAAGACTAGAGATCGAAGAAAATGGATTGAACTTGGAGAGACCCTCATCCTGCAGTGGATTGATAATGGTTGACGATGATGATACTTTCTTGACCTTTTTTTTGGGCAGTATTGCCTAATTCTGTGCGATTTATGAAATATAAAACATTTTAAAAACATAAAAATGTATTTTGAGTGTTATATTTAGTACATCATTTTAGTTTTATACATATTGATTTTGTTGTCAGTTTTGACATTTTAAAGATATTGATTTCAAGAAAGCAGAAGAAGAGGAAAAATAATAATCATTGAAGTCTGTATAAATCAGTAAATTAATTACAGATGAATAAAGATTATAATTTGTTTCATTTTGAGGTAGCTTATAAAAATAAAAGCATATAATCAATATAACAATTATTTTTTTACATGTATAAGTATATACTTTTAATTGTACCGTGTATAATTGTATTTATTAAAGATTAAATGAGAAACAATAGGAAATAACCATTTATCTCTTTAATGGTAATGCTAGGATATGTTATGAAAGTCGACCTACCTACACACACACACACACACACACGCAATAAAGAACAAATTAATTGTTAAAAATAAGTATTATTATTTTAACCTAATGCATTTTCAATGTGGACTGCCATAATTATGAGTTTTAGTTACTATTATAATCATGGTACACTGCATTTGGCTAAAATAATATGTATATTTTAATGATTAATTTGTTTTTCTTATACACAGTTTATTACATTTAAAAGCAGTGAAATATAGATTATTATTACGCATATATAATTATGGAGTATTATTAAACAAATAGAGCATCGATGTTAAAAGTCATCAATAAATATTTTTAAAAAGTCAATCGAATTGAAAAATAAGAGAAATCCTTCTTATAGGACATCAACTTTTTCCAACTCTGTATAAGTAATTTGATGTTTCAGATCTATTAACTGTGATCTAATCCTTTATAGATCTGTAATTATAAATGTGTAATGTAGAATGCAAAGGTATCATAAAATATATTGCAGTTCATGTTATGTAAACAAATGTTGTTCACAACATCAAAACTATTTATCTAAGGCAGAAAGAATCGTTTTATTATTGTTTAAAAGATAACTTGCTGTAAACCTTTAGAATAAATTTATGCAATATTTAAATAAATATTTATATTTTAACATCAACTATTTTTGCTATTTGTTTAATGGGTTATTATACATTTTTGATCATTTGATACTACATACATGTTTTAAATGTATGGTTTTCAGTAGCCTACATTATTTAACTTTGACACTAGTAATTAATGCGATTTATATTTTAAAATGTATCATATCATTTTCATTTCCAATTATTGCAGTCTAATATGGAATGATATTAGTTTTTATTGCACAGCTTCCTCATATGACATCACATTTCATCGGATATTAACATCTTCTGGATTGGTTTAAAACTTCAGTTGTCTGTATATTGATATTTTTTCTCACAATATGTCTAGCATATTTCCATTTTAGGCTCTAAATTATTTTTTTTCTTGTCTACATGCATTTCACTTACAATCTTTTATTGGTAACTTACATCACCATAGATCTCCCCATAAATTGCTCTAATTTCTGCAATCTTTGTATTGTTCGTTAAGTTTTCAATTCTCGGATCTAACCTTTTATTAAAAACTTTATTTAGACACATAGACATATTTATCAAAAGCTCTCCATCTAAGTGTAATGTCATAAATAATTTCATTCATTATACTTCCATCCACTTCCATCCATATCAATAACTTGATCTTCGTATCTATAATTATTTAACTTTTTTTAATTCATTACTATCAATCTTTTTTTTTTTTTTTTAAAAAAATTCATTGAATATTGTTTTGTAATTATTTTATCTTTACTTGTACATGTAGTGATTTTATTTGATAGCTTTTGTAACATTCCCTGCTGTACTGAAGTATTATTTGTGCAAACTACATGGCTTAAATAATTTCCCTTTATTTTTACTGTCTTGCTTTCTATTTTGATCTTTAAGGTATTTCTCACAAAACTGTAAAAGGTTTTAGAGGATTAGATCATCCTTATGTTGCATCTTCTTACAGATATTAATCTTTCTCTTCTTCTTTTTCTTATGTATTGATTTCTATATTTAAACATCATACCATTTCTGACTTTCTAATATACTTCAAACTATTATTTTTTACATCAAAACATTATTCTTACAGTTTCGACTGTCTTGCAGTCATCATCAGAGCTACAATATCCAAATATATAATATGCAATTAATACAATTATATGATTATATATTTGGTTATTGTAGTTCTAATGATGATGGCAGGGCAGTTGAATCTGTAAGAATAAAGGTTTGATGTAAAAAATAATATTGTTTGAAGTGTATAAGAAAGTTGGAAATGTATGATATGTTGATATTAATCATAGGATCACCATGTAATACTCTCTCTACTTTAGCATTTTGATATATATTGTTCAGATTTTGACAGTATTCTTCAACTGAATCATGATATCCAAAGTTGTAATTTTAGCAAAAATGCTTCTAAAATCAAGTACTCCATTATATTCTACAAACTGAATGCAAATAAGTCTTTTTTACTAATCTTTACTATAATTCTTATCCTGCTTTACACTTTTTCAAGTTTAATTTGTTCATGTAATTTGCTTGAAATCAGACTTTTGTAGATGATTTATAATAAGCCTAGTAAATAAAAGTTTCATATAGAACTGGTAGATCTGTTATTCCTACATATTTTTAATTTTTTAATGATAGGCAAATAGAGTAAACGAACAATAGAATGCTCCAATCAAGCAATAACACTTGATCATAATTGGTAATATTTTTCCATTGCTTCTTATGCTTTTAACACTACTAATTTTAGCGTATCAATTTAATATTCTCTTTTTTATCTTTATGAAATATTAATATTGCTACTGAATTCTAAATACCAAAAAAAAAAACCATCACATGACTACGCCTAACATATATTTAACATATGCATTAACAGCTGTAATCCACTTTGTGTTATCCTACCATAGAAATATCTGTATGATCATAATTAATTATTGGATATAGATAACACCAACCAGATTATCAGTCTAGTTTTTGGTTATGAATCTTCATCAATGACAAATTCTGGATTATGCATACTATTACAGAAACTATTTTTAATTCCTTTACACTATTCAAAATAATGACTAGAAAGTTATAACACCTTAACATTTTCAACTCAAATGAGGTTCAGTGTCTATCTATATAGATCTGACATCAGTTGAACAATCATATTATATGTATCCTTTGGTGAAAGGATATGTATTAAAACAAAATATAATAGAGAAGGCCAGTAGTTTAGTTTGGGATTTGGTCATCACTACCATCTGGTTTTCATTAATTTACTTATATTTGTGTAGATTGTTTTAGAATAGAGATATAAACCATAGGTAGTCAAGCAAGTTGGTTTGAATTTGAAACATAGGGTATTTAAAATTGTTAAGCTGGTAAATTGAATAATATTATAAACATGTATGATAGATGGTTATGTATAATCCAGAGTTTTTCGTTAATGTAATCCAATAACCAGAAACCAATCTGAGGATCTTGTGGATATTGTCATTCTATATCCATGGATTTACTCATATTTATACAGATAGATCTGGAATTGAGAATAAATAATGAATTACCCCAGCTAATGCAGATGTTAGTTGCAATCTGAGAGTCTTGTGCTGTATTTTTTTAATATATGCAATTTTTTTCAAAACGTAAAAACTGTTTATATAGTATGTTACCGTATTGTATAGTTGTTGATCATATCAAACAGGTTGGATTGGTTCAAAAATTTAGGGTTGCTGAATAAATACAATACTCTTCTTTAAAGAAAGTTAATAACTAGAGACTTATTTGAAATCTGGTGTCCATACTCTGCATCATTGACTGTAGAGTATTATGATATAGAATGGATTACTGTTGATAATGTGTCTTATTTCAATACCTGGTTTGTGTATATATCTAATTTCCATAGCTTAATGTATATTATTATTTTTTAGTTTTTTTGCTTCTAATTCATTAGCAGCAATAAAAAGCAGAAAATATTATGAAATATTATTTTGAAATAAATGTAATTTGAAAATTAACATTTGCCATATTTTTATTAGGTAAATAAATAGTAATAGTAACAAGTCAGATGTCACATGACTTATATATAGCTTGCACTTACAAATATGTAAAATTAAGAGCGTGCTAATAGCTCTAAACAAGCTTTTTTTTTTTTTTTTATGATAAATGCTACTACAAGAGAAGGCATTCAAATCATTTTTATTTTAAATGGTCCCCATCCCCAGACCGGTTTCGACCTATGGGTCTCTTCAGTGAGGAGTTGGGACATTAGATCTAAAAAACCAACTCAAGCAAAGCATTTATCTAAAAGATAATTGTTAGAAGAAGATCTGAAACTTTTAGACATCTACATGTCTTTAAAGTCAGCTCTCCAACTGAAAAAATCATATGGGACTGAACTTAATTCAGATACTCCATATATTAGTAAGCTTAGCTCTTTAATTTAGCTAAAGCCACAACAGCAAAATAATAATAGTAATAGTAACAAGTCAAAGCAAAATTCTGCAATGATACAGAATTATAGAAAGTCTTATCAAATCATATGCTGAGCAGTTATGAAATAATTTCACCCCTATAAAATAGTGCTTGAAGTTAAAGAAGGTAAAATGAAAGAAATGCTGGCAATTATGCTTTAAATAGTTTTTCTGAATAGTAAATAATTAAATACAAATAAATCATATTTCATAATACTAATAATTTTAGAATAAATGATAACCATATATATATATGATTTTTTTATATGCTTTTATTTAAGTTATTCTATCTTTTTTGACTGTGATGTCCATACCAAATTTTTTGTATCTGAATTTTCACCCATTTTTCATTTTCCAATCTAGTTGAAATTTTGCATGAATATATATATATATTCCTGATGACAATATCCTTTTTTAGAGCTTGCAAAATTTTTTAGCCAAAAATAAGTGAAATTTAAAATTTTAATTTGTGATGTAATGTGTGATGTGATGCAATGTGGTTTATCTTTTATCAAAGTCAAAAATCTCTCAGCCATAATGCCCAGAAAAACCTGTTAGCTATATTCCCTTCTCCTCCCATTCCCCATCTTAAGTTTTTCCCACTTCCTTCACTATCCTGCCCCACTCCATTTCCATAATATAATCTTTGTCATCTCTATGGCCTTTATATCTAAATTCCCTTATCTTTCTCCAAACCCAGCATAAAAACCAAGAACCCACTTTCTATATAATCACTTTATTTATATGTAGTCTTCCACAACTTCTTTATTTGTACCCTTTCTGATTGCAGACATTTAAATTCAATTAACAGATGACTAATATTTTCTAAGCCTTCCTTACATAACTTTTAGACTAACATACCCATATTTATCCATTTATGTGTATAGCCTTGTTGTTAAAGATCCTGTTTGAGCCTTAAACAGCAAACTACTTTCCATGCTAATTATTGTATATTAACTCACACCCAATATTCTTTTTTTTCTATATATTTAAACTCTTTTTACTCTCCATAAACTAGTTCTCCAACTTTATACCATTAAGCTAATGACATCTCGTTGATATTATCTAGTGGTACTCCTTAGTAATGTTTAAACTGGATTGACTTATTGAAGCAGAATTTGATATTCAATATTTCATATGTAACGAAGCTAACAAAAAGCCAAAAAGTAAATAAAATATTTTAAAGAAATATTTTCATTCATATAAATGCACAAAAAGTAAAAAAAAAATTTTTCTTCAGCTTTCACAAATAAAAGGTTTAGGGATCATGTTTAGAAATGATCTTAGCAACTAATGCTCACATTCATATATCAATCACTACTGATCTATTACCCATGAATTAAAAAAAATTTTTTTGAATTGCAATGAGTAGATTGGGATTGATATAATTAAGTTGAGTAGTATTGCATTTGCTTCAAATGCTTATTTGAGAATCTTGACCTGTGAATTATTTAAGCTTGTTAAAATCATTAGGAGATCTAGTTTCTATTTATGTAATGTACAACTAAGAATTTATCCGAACCCTTTATGGCAATTCTTTTATGTAAAAGCTGAAGATGTATTATTTTAATGTATTGATGAGAATAAAAGCGCTTTAAAATCTGTACATTTTTTTTTTGAAATACATTGTCTATTTGAGCGGAATATGTTAGTACTAAACTCATTAAATTAGTGCTTGAATTGTTTACACAATGGTTATATGTTGAACTTCGGAGCCAAGAATTCCTTGATTTACTCTAAGTCAAGTAAAAAATAATCTGACTTTGATTGAATGGAAATATTTTGCTTAGCATTACCATTTAGACACCAGTATGACATTGCCTCCTAAGCAACTAAACTTATGATTATTGAATGATACTTCATACAGTACAGTTTTAAATAGAATGGAATATTTTTGGCTTATGCTAAATTAATGCATTCTTATAAAGTAATGTCTGTGTTTATTTTTCTCTCCACACTAAAAGCTAAAATATTTTTTAGGTATGGACCAAAATCAATGCATTATTGAATGCCAGTGAAATTAAATCTTTATGATTAGTTTTTGTGAGTTTTCCTTTGATAGAGGATATTTTTAAATTCATTGTATATAATTAGTGGTCAAGTTTTGCCCTATAACTGGCTAATGATTTGAAATTTCTGAACCATTATGAATTTGAATCCATGTCAGTTTTGCCATAGATGTATCAGTCTTAGGATTTTAGAATGCCAAACATTACCATGGTCTAATTAAATGTGAGTCATCTAAAGGTAGTGGGAAATTTTTAATAAGTGAAAAATAGTTTGAATGCATTTTTATCATATGTCTATAATTTTATCCTTCCTCATATTATATACTAGTTAATAAGTATAAAATCTGTGAAATATAATTTCAAATGTAACCATGATTGAAACATTCTGTAAATGACATTTGAAAGCACATTCTTTTGAGTTGCTATATTATATTCAAAATCCTAGTCTTGATTTGAGTATGTAATTCATATAACAAAATATAGTTAGCACATGATTTGATCTAAGCATTTACAACACATTGTGTCCGTGTCTGATAGGTAATTTATGCTTGTTGAGAATGATTGATGAATATTACAAGGCTTGTAGCCCAAGGGGAAAAGATCTGGGGAAATCCTTATACCCTGGGCTTATCACATTTTGTGACAACAATCCATTATGAGATTATCAAGTGGCTGAACTGCAATTCTGATGCATTAGTTTGTGATGTGAATACTACAAAGCCCAAATGGTGTCACATGAGTATAAGTATTTTTATTTGTGATCTCCAAAAGAAACCAGCTTATGAAACATAGTGGTGGAACAACTTTGGGCCCTTATGTTACACATATTGAAAACAAAATACTGCTAAATAGATTATCATTCTTGTACATAAAAAAAGCAAATCCTTGAACTTTTATTATATTTTTGCATTTAATGATTCCAAGTACATCTGTTTTTTTTTTAAAGCCAAAATGTGGATGTTTTTATTATGAAGCAAAATGGTGATTTCCCATTTAGAATTCAACAAATCTGGAGTGGAAGTTATTATTTGGCAGTGAATAATATGAGCAAACTTAAAATGGTAAATAGTGAAACTAGGAAGAATGTTGCATTATGTTTTAGATTGACCTTAGAAATAGTTATGGATTCTTATGGATGAAACAGTTTTATTAACATATCACATGATAGTTATAACTGAATTATTTGCTCAGTTGGAGATCAGGATTTAGAGTGAATTTAATTCTTGACACCGAAGAGATTAAACTATTAAGAAATTTTTAAGGTGTGATCTAAATTGATATTTGTTAGTATTGGCATGGATTTTGATGAAAGCAGTATTTATCAATATACTTACTCACTCTTACTACTTACTCAAATTATGCCCCCTTTGAAGTAATTAGTTCAATATATTATTAATCATAATGGAAAATCAGAAGCCCTTAAAAAAAATTCTAGAATTTGTCAAGCATTGGTGGTCGAGAGATCAGCAACACTGCTTTACAAGCAGGTCTCCCGTGGTTAGCATACTACGCTCTCCTGGATGCTTTAGTGACACATGAGAAAAAAAAAAAAATACTTGGGAATTATCACTTTACAGCAGGTAAAACAAAAATTGCAGATTGAGATCAGTGCCATATCTGTTGCCCTTATACTGATGTGGAATTTAATACCTAGCTAGCTCAGAATTTATGCCATTGTCATCAAATAATAACTTATTCTTATTTTTACTTAGAAGATTTTATTAATCTCAACTTCTAAATATGTGCCCTGAAATAAATATGAAGATACTTGAAACTGAAGAAATAAAGAGAAATATCACATTTTGACTTTTTGGAATTGTTACTGTTTCCTAATTTGCAAGATGTTACATCCTGAAGTAATTTAGAGGAAAAATATGTTGGATCATGCGTTAATTCAAAACGTTATTTATTAGCAACAAAAAACTGAAATATTTATGCCGGACTGGAAATAAGCTCTAAAGTTATTTTTTACCCCACACTGTGTGGATGCCAGTTAGTATTTACGTTTAAGTTCACAAAAATGTTTTTATATAGATAGTCCAAACTGTTAATTCACTTTTTCTCTCTCATAAATATTAAATAATTAAATTTTTATAAGCATGTGAAATATTAACCAGCATGCACTCTGAAATAAATATGAAGATGTTTATATCGTAGAAATTCAACAAGTGGCATACCTCGACTTTCTTTAGTTGTTGCTACTTCCTAATTTATAAGATATAGGCCATGAAGTAATTTGAAACATTTTTGTATGTGCATCATTAATTTAAAATTTGATTTAATTAATAAAAAAATGTTAATTGTCATATGGGAAGGAGTATAAGATTCAGCCATTAAAAATTACATGGTTTTATTGCTCAGGGAGTTAAGTAAGTATCTTGATTACCAAAATTGTGAAAGCCAGAATCGATCATATGGACTTCTCGTCCCAAGTGGGATGCTCATTCCAACTGCAATCAAACGGCTAGGGTAATGCTACCATTATTTAAGAAGCTTGATTGCCAGAACTATGAGCACCAGAATCGATTATGGGTCTTCGGATCCCAAGTTTGCTGCTCTACAACTGAAAAGAAATTGTACAAAGGCAAAAAGATGTATGATTCTCTTACTTGTCTCGGGGAGTTCATAGGAAGTTTGGATGTGAGACTTAGCGAGTGGCTGAATTGACATGGGGTTTACTTGCCGACCCCAAGTGGGGACACTCTCCCAACTACAACAAACAAGTTTAGGGTGATGCTACCATTATTTACTATCTATGGATCCTATGAAAATACTCATTTTATATTCCATAAAAATGCTTTATATAGATTATCCAGGCTGTTAATTTGATTTTTTCCTTTCATAAGTATGAAATAATTATCATTTTTTAAACCTGAGTAAAACAACTACATCAATTGAAAATATTATGCACGGAGATCTATTTTTAAGATATTTTGTATTTGTTGCTTAAAGTAATATAGACAAATAGTCTACTTCTATAACAAATTTCCAACAGGATGACATTCTCTGTTCTTACAGACAGCATAGGTAATGGAAACTTCATGCTGATCAGGATCTCCACCTTCCTCCTTTACACATTATATGGACCATATGAATGCAGACTAATTTTTAACCAACCTACTCAACAGCCCGTAAAATGATTTCCTAGCAAGAATTGCTAAAATCAAGAAAAGCGACAGGAAAATTACCCCATCTCACAGTTTGAGACCACGTGGAGCTTGGTCTCTCCCCCCTAATACAATAATAAAGCAGTCCTACCTCCAACATCTCTTCTGGAAATGACTCCATAGGAAATCTAAATACGACTAACATGGACTAATGTCTAGATATCCAACCACTTTAAAAATTTGCACGTAAAGAATTATACTACTGTATAGGAACATTAGTGTTGCAGTGTCAGCAGATAACACATTGCCTTGAATGGGATGGTGTGCTGCTGTTTCGCTGCAACACTCATGTGAAAGGATGAACAATTCTCCCATACTTGGTAAATAGGTAATCGTTCTAACTTGTAACATCTATAATTTATTGTAAATAACAGTATTACTTTTGTTATTTGGTTATAACATGTGTAAATAAGACTATAATACCCCAACCCCTGTCATATTCAATCAAAGTATTATTAAATAACTCTAAATAATACATATAATCAATGTATATACCAATAACATAATAAAAACTTATTTTTAATATAAAAAAGTGGAATAAAAACTATTCAGTCTGTCTATGCAAGGTTTAGATTTTAAAGATGGTAGACCATGGAACATATAATACGTAGCTGTGAAATATTCTAGGTAATCTCAACATTTTTTAACACGGAAATCCGGCATAGGTGCAAACCTAGATTATAGATGAACTCGACTTTAAAAGTAATCATAGCATGTACAACAGGTGGCAGATAGAATAAAGGTAAATATATACGCTTAACGTTTGAAGAGAATCTGACTAAACGAGAAGTTTGATATTTACACGTCAAAAAGTTGTCGATATTGTAATGAGGGTATCAAATACCAGCTGTTCTCATTATTTTGTCCATATTTCTGAATAAGGATACACACAAAAAAATCAATTATTTTACCTGACTTTTAAAAATTTAATTAAAACTATTTTTAAAATAAATATTTAACAAAAAAGTAATAATACTATTTCATACTGTGAATATATATATACTAAGTTTACCTATTTTCTTTTTACTTGAAAAATATCATTTAAGTCTTGCCAATTTAATTAATGAATTTCTAAAATTACTTTTTTTTTAAAAAAAAAAAGATAAAAATAAAAAAATATATATTATTAAATTAAAAAAGTCATTCGATTATATTCGCAACTTGCAAAAGTAAAAACATTATATAGATTGAAATTAAAAGAAAATGTAAAATTATAAGAACAGCTGGTATTTGATACCCTCATTACAATATCGAAACCTTTTGACGTGTAAATATCGAAACTTCATCGTTTAGTCAGATTCTCTTCAAACGTTAAAAACACAAGAATCCAGCTGTAATATTACCTTTATTCCTATCTGCCACCTGTTCAATTTTATCTCTATGATTACTTTTAAAGTCGGAAAGTTCATCCCCATGTCATTTTAGGTTTGCACCTATGCCAGTTTCCATGTTAAAAAAAAAATGTTAAAGTTACCTAGGAATATTTCTAGCTACGTATTATATGTTCCATGGTCTACCATCTTTAAAATCTAAACCTTACATAGACAGACTGAATGGTTTTATTCCACTTTTTTTTTATATTAAAAATAAGGTTTTATTATGTTATTGGTATATACATTGATTATATGCATTATTTAGAGTTATTTTCTAAAACTTTGATTGAATATGACAGGGGTTGGGATGTTATGAGGTCTTATTTATATATGTTATAACCAAATAACAAAACTAATACTGTTATTTACAATAAATTATAGATGTTACAAGTTAGAACTATTACCTATTTACCAAGTATGGAAGAATTGTTCATCCTTTCACATGAGTGTTGCAGCGAAACAACAGAACACCATCCTGTTCAAGGCAATGATGATTATCTGCTGACACTGCAACACCAATGTTCCTACATAGTGAGTATAATTCTTTGTGTGCAAGTTTTAAAAAGAGAATCTTGGATATCTAGACCTTAGTCTATAGTTAGTTGTGATTAGATTTCCTATGGAGTCATTTCCAGAAGAGATGTTGGAGGTAGGACTGCTTATTATTGTATTAGGGGGGGAGAGATTAAGCTCCACGTGGTCTCAAACATGTGAGATGGGGTAATTTTCCTGTCGCTTTCTTTGATTTTAGCAATTCTTGCTAGGAAATCATTTTGCGGGTTGTTAGTAGGTTGGTTAAAAATTAGTCTGCATCTCATGGTCCATAATGTGTAAAGGATGAAGGTGGAGATCCTGATCAGCATGAAGTTTCCATTACCTATGCTGTCTGTAAGAACAGAGAATGTCATCCTGTTGGAATTTGTTATAGAGTAGACTATTTGTCTATATTACTTTAAGCAACAAATATCAAAATATCTTAAAAATAGAGACCCGTGCATATATTTTTAATTGATGTAGTTGTTTTACTCAGGTTTAAAAATGGTAATTATTTCATACTTATGAAAGAAAAAAATCTAAATTAATAGCTTGGATAATCTATATAAAAGCATTTTCATGAATATAAAATGAGTATTTTCATAGGATCCATAGATAGTAAATAATGGTAGCATCACCCTAAACAGTTTGTCATAGTTGGGAGAGTGTCCCACTTGGGATCGGCAAGTCCCATGATCAATTCTGCCATTCGCAAGTCTCACATCCAAACTTCCTATGAACTCCCGAGCAATAAAGTCATACATCTTTTTGCCTTGTGCAATTTCGCACAGTTGGTAGAGCATCAAACTTGGGATCCGAAGTCCCATAATCGATTCTGGTGCTCATAGTTCTGGCACTCAAGCTTCTTAAATAATGGTAGCATTACCCTATGCAGTTTGGTGCAGTTGGATAGAGCATCCCACTTGGGATCGAGAAGTCCTATGATCGATTCTGGCACTCACAATTTTGGTAATCAAGCTTCTTACGAACTCCTGAGCAATAAAGCCATATGTTTTTTAATGGCTGTATCTATATTCCAGCCCATATGACAATTAACATTTTTTTATTAATTAAATCAAATTTTGAATTAATGTGCAATACAAAAATGTTTCAAATTATCTTCATGGCCTATATCTTATAAATTAGGAAGTAGCAACAATTCATGAAAGTCGAGGCATGCCACTTGTTGAATTTCTACGATATAAACATCTTCATATTTATTTCAGAGTGCATGCTGGTTAATATTTCAGCATGCCAAAAAATTTAATTATTTAATATTTATGAGAGAGAAAAAATTGAATTAACAGTTTGGGCCATCTATATAAAAACATTTTTGTGAACTTAAAACGAATACTAACTGGCATCCACAGTAAGTAAATAACTTTAGAGCTTATTTCCAGTCCGGCATAAATATTCCAGTTTTTTGTTGCTAATTAAATAACGTTTTGAATTAACGCATGATCCAACATATTTTTCCCAAATTATCTTCAGGATGTAACATCTTGCAAATTAGGAAGCAGTAACAATTCCTAAAAGTCAAAATGTGATATTTCTCTTATTTCTTCAGTTTCAAGTATCTTCATATTTATTTCAGGGCACATATTTAGAAGTTGAGATTAATAAAATCTTCATAAAAATAGAATAGTTATTATTTGATGACAATTGCCATAAATTCTGAGCCAGCCAGTTTTTAAATTCCACATCATTATAAGGCAACAGATATGGCACTGATCTCAATCTGCAATTTTTGTTTTACCTGCTGTAAAGTGATAATTCTAGTATTTTTTTTCTTTTCTCATGTGTCATAGCATCAGCAGGGAAGCGAACCTGCTAACCCGGGACAACTGCTTGTAAAGCAGCTGTTGCTGATCTCTCGACCACCAATGCTTGACAAATTCTAGTATTTTTTTAAGGGCTTCTGATTTTCCATTATGATTAATAATATATTGAACTAATACTTCAAAGGGCATAATTTGAGTAAGTAGTAAGAGTGAGTAAGTATATTGATAAATACTGCTTTCATCAAAATCCATGCCAATACTAACAAATATCAATTTAGATCACACCTTAAAAATTTCTTAATAGTTTAATCTCTTCGGTGTCAAGAATTAAATTCACTTTAAATCCTGATCTCTAATTGAGCAAATAATTCAGTTATAACTATCATGTGATATGTTAATAAAACTGTTTCATTCATAAGAATCCATAACTATTTATAAGGTCAATCTAAAACATAATGCAACATTCTTCCTAGTTTCACTATTTTAAGTTTGTTCCATTTTAAGTTTGCTCATATTATTCACTTCCAAATAATAACTTCCACTCCAGATTTGTTGAATTCTAAATGGGGAAATCACCATTTTGCTTCATAATAAAAACATCCACATTTTGGCTTTAAAAAAAAAACAGATGTACTTGGAATCATTAAATGCAAAAATATAATAAAAGTTCAAGGATTTGCTTCTTTTATGTACAAGAATGATAATCTATTTAGCAGTATTTTGCTTTCAATATGTGTAACATAAGGGCCCAAAGTTGTTCCACCACTACGTTTCATAAGCTGGTTTCTTTTGGAGATCATAAAAATACTTATACTCATGTGACACCATTTGGGCTTTGTAGTATTCACATCACAAACTAATGCATCAGAATTGCAGTTCAGCCACTTGATAATCTTATAATGGATTGTTGTCACAAAATGTGATAAGCTCAGGTGTATATGGATTTCTGCTGTGATCTTTTTCCCTTGGGCTACAAGCCTTTGTAATATTCATCAATCATTCTAACAAGCATAAATTACCTATCAGACACTGACACAATGTAGTTGTAAAATGTGCTAGATCAAATCATGTGCTATATATTTTGTTATATGAATTATATACTCAAATCAAGACTAGGATTTTGAATATATTATAGCAACTCAAAAGAATGTGCTTTCAAATGTCATTTACAGAATGTTTCAATCATGGTTACATTTGAAATTATATTTCACAGATTTTATACTTATTAACTAGTATATAATATGAGGAAGGATAAAAATTATAGACATATGATAAAAATGCATTCAAACTATTTTTCACTCTATTAAAAATTTCCACTACCTTTAGATGACTCACATTTAATTAGACCATGGTAATGTTTTGGCATTCTAAAAATCCTAAGACTGATACATCTATACAAGCAAACTGACATGGATTCAAATTCGTAATGGTTCAGAAATTTCAAATCATTAGCTTCGTTAGTAGGGCAAAACTTGACCACTAATTATATACAATGAATTTAAATATCCTCTATCAAAGGAAAACTCACAAAAACTAATCATAAAGATTTAATTTCACTGGCATTCAATAATGCATTGATTTTGCTCCATACCTATATTTTAGCTTTTAGTGTGGAGAGAAAAATAAACACAGACATTACTTTATAAGAATGCATTAATTAGCATAAGACAAAAATATTCCATTCTATTTAAAACTGTACTGCATGAAGTATCATTCAATAATCATAAGTTTAGTTGCTTAGGAGGCAATGTCGTACTGGCGTCTAAATGGTAATGCTAAGCAAAATGTTTCCATTCAATCAAGGTCAGATTATTCTTACTCGACTTAGAGTAAATCAAGGAACTCTTGGCTCCGAGTTCAACATATAACCATTGTGTAAACAATTCAAGCACTAATTTAATGAGTTTAGTACTAACATATTCCAAGCCAAATAGACAATGTATTTCAAAAAAATGTATAGATTTTTAAGAAATGCTTTTATTCTCATCAATACATTAAAATAATACATCTTCAGCTTTTACATAAAAGAATTGCCATCAAGTTCAGATATATTCTTAGTTGTACATTACATAAATAGAAACTAGGTCATAATGATTTTAACTAGCTTATAAATAATTCACAGGTCAGATTCTCAAATAAGCATTTGAACAAACGTGCAAATAGCACTCACTTTCTTATATCAATCCCAATCTACTCATTGGATTGAAAAAAAAATTTTTTTTTTAATATGGAAAATAGATCAGTAGTGATTGATATATGAATGTGAGCATTAGTTGCTAAGATCATTTCTAAACATGATCGCCCTAAACTTTTATTTGTGAAAGCTGAAGAAAAATTTTTCTTTACTTTTTTGTGCATTTATATGAATAAAAATATTTCTTTAAAAATTTTTATTTATTTTTTGGCTTTTTAGTTAGTTTTATATATGCAACACTGAATTATCAAAATCTGCTTCAATAAGTCAATCAGTTTTAAATTACAAGGAGTACCACTAGATAATATCACGAGATGTCATTAGCTTAATGTTATATATAAAAGTTGGAGAACTAGTATGGAGAGTAAAAAGAGTTTAAATATATAGAAAATTAAACAGAATATTGGGTGTGAGTTAATATATAATAATAGCATGGAAAGTAGTTTGCTGTTTAAGGCTCAAACAGGATCTTTAACAACAAGGATATACACATAAATGGATAAATATGGGCATGTTAGTCTAAAAGTTATGTAAAGAAGGCTTAGAAAATATTAGTCATCTGTTAATTGAATTTAAATGTCTGCAATCAGAAAGGGTACAAATAAAGAAGTTGTGGAAGACTACATATAAATAAAGTGATTATATAGAAAGTGGGTTCTTGGTTTTTATGCTGGGTTTGGAGAAAGATAAGGGGATTTAGATATAAAGGCCATAGAGTTGACAAAGATTACATTGTGGAAATGGGGTGGGGCAGGATAGTGAAGAAAATGGGAAGTGGGAATGAAAGGGGAAGGTAAGATAGCTATTTCACTGGGCATTATGGCTGAGAGATTTTTGACTTTGATAAAGGAGAAGCCACATGGCATTACATCACACATTATTACATCACAAATTAAAAATTTAAATTTCACTTATTTTTGGCTAAAAAATTTTGCAAGCTCTAAAAAATGATATTGTCAGGAATATATATATATGTACGCAAAATTTCAGCTCGATTAAAAAATGAAAAATGGGTGAAAATTGAGTTAGAAAAAATTTGATATGGACATACAGTCAAAAAAGACAGAATGAGTTAAATAAAAGTGCATAAAAAACTTTATCATTTATTCTAAAATTATTAGTATTATGAAATATGATTTATTGGTATTTAATTTTTTATTATTCAGAAAAACTATTTAAAGCATAATTGCCAGCATTTCTTTTGCCTTCTTTAACTTCAAACACTATTTTATAGGGGTGAAATTATTTCATAACTGCTCAGCATATGATTTGATAAGACTTTCTCTAATTCTTTATCATTGCAGAATTTTGCTTGGGGGGGAGGGAGGGGCGCGAGGGGAGGAGAGGGGGAGAGGGGGGGGACGAGAGAGGGAGGGGGGAGGGGCAAAAGGAGGAGAGAACAAAAAAAAAAAAAAAAAAGTGTTTAGAGTAAGAGTCTAATTTTACATATTTGTAAGTGAAGCTATATATAAGTATGTGACATCTGACTTGTTACTTTTATATTTATTTACCTAATAAAAATATGGCAAACGTTAATTTTCAATTACATTTATTTCAAAATAATATTTCATAATATTTTCTGCTTTTTATTGCTGCTAATGAATTAGAAGCAAAAAACTAAAAAATAATAATATGCATTAAGCTATGGAAAATAGATGTATACACAAACCAGGTATTGAAATAATACACATTATCAACAGTAATCCATTCTATATCACAATACTCTAGTCAATGATGCAGAGTATGACTCTGGGCACTAGATTTCAAATAAGTCTCTAGTTATTAACTTTCTTTAAAGAAGAGTATTCAGCAACCCTAAAGTTTTGAACCAATCCAACCTGTTTGATATGATCAACAACTATACAATACGGTAACATACTATATAAACAGTTTTTAAGTTTTGAAAAAAATAGCATATATTAAAAAAATATATCCCAAGACTCTCAGATTGCAATTAACATCTGCATTAGCTGTGGTAATTCACTATTTATTATCAATTCCAGATCTATCTGTATAAATATGAGTAAATCAATGGATATAGAATGACAATATCCACAAGATCCTCAGATTGGTTTTTGGTTATTGGATTACATTAACGAAAAACTCTGGATTATACATAACCATCTATCATACATGTTTATAATATTATTCAATTTACCAACTTAACAATTTTAAATACCCTACGTTTCAAATTCAAACTAACTTGCTTGACTATCTACAGTTTATATCTCTATTTTAAAACAATCTACATAAATATAAGTAAATTAATGAAAACCAGATGGTAGTGATGACCAAATCCCAAACTAAACTACTAACCTTCTCTATTATATTTTGTTTTAATACATATCCTTTCATCAAAGGATACATATAATATGATTTTTCAACTGATGTCAGATCTATATAGATAGACATTGAACCTCATTTGAGTTGAAAATGTTAAGGTGTTATAACTTTCTAGTCATTATTTTGAATAGTGTAAAGGAATTAAAAATAGTTTCTGTAATAGTATGCATAATCCAGAATTTGTCATTGATGAAGATTCATAACCAAAAACTAGACTGATAACCTGGTTGGTGTTATCTATATCCAATAATTAATTATGATCATACAGATATTTCTATGGTAGGATAACACAAAGTGGATTACAGCTGTTAATGCATATGTTAAATATATGTTAGGCGTAGTCATGTGATGTTTTTTTTTTTGGGTATTTAGAATTCAGTAGCAATATTAATATTTCATAAAGATAAAAAAGAGAATACTAAATTGATATGCTAAAATTAGTAGTGTTAAAAGCATAAGAAGCAATGGAAAAATATTACCAATTATGATCAAGTGTTAATGCTTGATTGGAGCATTCTATTGTTCATTTACTCTATTTGCCTATCATTAAAAAATTAAAAATATGTAGGAATAACAGATCTACCAGTTCTATATGAAACTTTTATTTACTAGGCTTATTATAAATCATCTACAAAAGTCTGATTTCAAGCAAATTACATGAACAAATTAAACTTGAAAAAGTGTAAAGCAGGATAAGAATTATAGTAAAGATTAGTAAAAAAGACTTATTTGCATTCAGTTTGTAGAATATAATGGAGTACTTGATTTTAGAAGCATTTTTGCTAAAATTACAACTTTGGATATCATGATTCAGTTGAAGAATACTGTCAAAATCTGAACAATATATATCAAAATGCTAAAGTAGAGAGAGTATTACATGGTGATCCTATGATTAATATCAACATATCATACATTTCCAACTTTCTTATACACTTCAAACAATATTATTTTTTATATCAAACCTTTATTCTTACAGATTCAACTGTCCTGTCATCATCATTAGAACTACAATAACCAAATATATAATCATATAATTGTATTAATTGCATATTATATATTTGGATATTGTAGCTCTGATGATGACTGCAAGACAGTCGAAACTGTAAGAATAATGTTTTGATGTAAAAAAATAATAGTTTGAAGTATATTAGAAAGTCAGAAATGGTATGATGTTTAAATATAGAAATCAATGCATAAGAAAAAGAAGAAGAGAAAGATTAATATCTGTAAGAAGATGCAACATCAGGATGATCTAATCCTCTAAAACCTTTTACAGTTTTGTGAGAAATACCTTAAAGATCAAAATAGAAAGCAAGACAGTAAAAATAAAGGGAAATTATTTAAGCCATGTAGTTTGCACAAATAATACTTCAGTACAGCAGGGAATGTTACAAAAGCTATCAAATAAAATCGCTACATGTACAAGTAAAGATAAAATAATTACAAAACAATATTCAATGAATTTTTTTATAAAAAAAAAAAGATTGATAGTAATGAATTAAAAAAAGTTAAATAATTATAGATACGAAGATCAAGTTATTGATATGGATGGAAGTGGATGGAAGTATAATGAATGAAATTATTTATGACATTACACTTAGATGGAGAGCTTTTGATAAATATGTCTATGTGTCTAAATAAAGTTTTTAATAAAAGGTTAGATCCGAGAATTGAAAACTTAACGAACAATACAAAGATTGCAGAAATTAGAGCAATTTATGGGGAAATCTATGGTGATGTAAGTTACCAATAAAAGATTGTAAGTGAAATGCATGTAGACAAGAAAAAAAATAATTTAGAGCCTAAAATGGAAACATGCTAGACATATTGTGAGAAAAAATATCAATATATAGACAACTGAAGTTTTAAACCAATCCCAGAAGATGTTAATATCCGATGAAATGTGATGTCATATGAGGAAGCTGTGCAATAAAAACTAATATCATTCCATATTAGACTGCAATAATTGGAAATGAAAATGATATGATACATTTTAAAATATAAATCGCATTAATTACTAGTGTCAAAGTTAAATAATGTAGGCTACTGAAAACCATACATTTAAAACATGTATGTAGTATCAAATGATCAAAAATGTATAATAACCCATTAAACAAATAGCAAAAATAGTTGATGTTAAAATATAAATATTTATTTAAATATTGCATAAATTTATTCTAAAGGTTTACAGCAAGTTATCTTTTAAACAATAATAAAACGATTCTTTATGACTTAGATAAATAGTTTTGATGTTGTGAACCACATTTGTTTACATAACATGAACTGCAATGTATTTTATGATACCTTTGCATTCTACATTACACATTTATAATTACAGATCTATAAAGGATTAGATCACAGTTAATAGATCTGAAACATCAAATTACTTATACAGAGTTGGAAAAAGTTGATGTCCTATATGAAGGATTTCTCTTATTTTTCAATTCGATTGACTTTTTTAAAATATTTATTGATGACTTTTAACATCGATGCTCTATTTGTTTAATAATACTCCATAATTATATATGCGTAATAATAATCTATATTTCACTGCTTTTAAATGTAATAAACTGTGTATAAGAAAAACAAATTAATCATTAAAATGTACATATTATTTTAGCCAAATGCAGTGTACCATGATTATAATAGTAACTAAAACTCATAATTATGGCAGTCCACATTGAAAATGCATTAGGTTAAAATAATAATACTTATTTTTAACAATTAATTTGTTCTTTATTGCGCGTGTGTGGGTGTAGGTAGGTCGACTTTCATAACATATCCTAGCATTACCATTAAAGAGATAAATGGTTATTTCCTATCGTTTCTCATTTAATCTTGAATAAATACAATTATACACGGTACAATTAAAAGTATATACTTATACATGTAAAAAAATAATTGTTATATTGATTATATGCTTTTATTTTTATAAGCTACCTCAAAATGAAACAAATTATAATCTTTATTCATCTGTAATTAATTTACTGATTTATACAGACTTCAATGATTATTATTTTTCCTCTTCTTCTGCTTTCTTGAAATCAATATCTTTAAAATGTCAAAACTGACAACAAAATCAATATGTATAAAACTAAAATGATGTACTAAATATAACACTCAAAATACATTTTTATGTTTTTAAAATGTTTTATATTTCATAAATCGCACAGAATTAGGCAATACTGCCCAAAAAAAAGGTCAAGAAAGTATCATCATCGTCAACCATTATCAATCCACTGCAGGATGAGGGTCTCTCCAAGTTCTATCCATTTTCTTCGATCTCTAGTCTTTCCTCTCCACATTACTCCTGCACATTTTATTTCATCCATCCATCTCACATTAGTCTGGATCTTTTACAATCTCTTGGAATCCAGTTTTAACATTTCAACTGTCCATCTATTATCATCCCTTCTAGAAATATGTCCAGCCCAACTCCATTTCAGTCTTTTCATTCTTTCAATAACCTATTTGTTCTCTTACCTATATATTGCATTTTCGATCTCTTCTTGTTACTCCTAACGTGCATTTTTCCATACTTCTTTAAGTGGTTTGAAGTCTCTGTATTGCTCTTCTATTAAGTATCCAAATCTCAGATCCATAAGTACAAACTGGTAAAACACATTTATTAAAAACCTTCTTTTTCAAACACACAGGCAGGCATAATTCCTTTTAGTATATCTGGCAAGGTATTAATAAGGCTAAATCAAAATTTAAATTTTTAAATATATTTATTATATTTGATATGTGAATTTGATAGCATTATGGACAACTATAAAAATTAGAGTTTATTAATGGCAGAATTAATTCCTTTGTACAAAATATGCTTCATAATAAAAATTATGGATTATTAAATAAAAAGGGCTGAATTACTTCATTTGCATAAAATGCTCATAATATAAATTATGGTTTTATTAGGTATAGTTATTTATAAAAACAAAATTAAAATTTTTTTATTTTATTTTTCAGTTATGAATTTGACGTTACAAACATATTTTTTTAATTGGTTATGAATATGATTTGCATCACCCTCATTATAGACAAACATACATTCACATAGAAACACATGCCAGCCTCAAGTACAAACATACATTCATGTGGATTTTATATAGATAGTTTTGTTAAATGATAATAACAAATATTCTCACCCTCTAAAATAATATTATCTTTTACTAAATCATATTTTCTTTTTTGATTTCAAAGAATCTTTAGATTTGATGTTTTCTAGTCTTTCCACCACTGTCACTGATCCAACATAACTGTATTCAATTTATTTCTTATGCCAGAAATCAAATAAGTGGCTCTCAAAAGAAATCACGACTTACATCCCCACAAGATTCTCTATGGGAATTACACTTTAAAAAAAACATATCTCCTATCTTTTCAAAATAAATTTCCATCTTTTACAGTAAATATCTCTCCTTAATTTTAGCTATAGAACTGGATTCTCAATCAATGTGATGATATCCTTTGAGTTTACATTTAACTTGCATCTATTTTTTAAGGTCTTATCATATCTTAATCCCAAAAAGATTCTTTTCAGAATTGGAAATCTTATAATAACTAATTAATACTGCTATGATAGCAGTTTGACCTACAATAGTTGGCTTTGTAGCCTTGCAAACTGTTTTATTTAGCAGCTGTATTTCTTTACATTTAAATCCATAATTGAGAACATCACTTTTCTGTTTAACTCTTTCATTTTAATGCCTCTAGATTATCTTCTTTATTGGTTGGCTTAGGATTTGTTCAATTGACAACTTTTGATCTCTAAATCCAGACAGGAGAAAATTTATTATCTCCATTAAATTTTTCCAACCCCCTCAGATGTTTAGGCTCAGGCTCTCAGGAATTCCTTTTGGATCCAAGTTGGAATCCTGCCAATAATCTTTTCAGGATTAAATTATCTTTTCCAAAATTGGCAGTCTATTCTCAATACCTTATACAAAATTAATAATTTTCCTCTCTTCTTAATCAGTTCTCTAAAATTCTATAATATCCTTCTTTATTCTTCTCTGTTATAAACAGTCATTTTAGGGATAAATTTACATTGGCATGGCTCCATTATTTCTGAAAAAAAAACCCACTTGGCTTTTCTTGATAATTTATTTAGCAATACAAGAACTCATACAAGCCCATAGAGTAAGCATTTGATATATAAAAATAGCCAAAATTATCACCATCAGTGTTATTACTACCTTCAGGCATAAAAATCGACTAAATTCTGACCTATAAGTTATTGAAAATGGTTTGTATGTCCCTCTGCCCATATGTTCACAAAATCATCTTGAACCCAAAACTTATAATTTGCTGTCATATCCTGAGATAAATGGAATTTTAT
Organism: Epiperipatus broadwayi; assembly: GCA_028023455.1. NCBI lineage: Eukaryota > Metazoa > Onychophora > Udeonychophora > Euonychophora > Peripatidae > Epiperipatus > Epiperipatus broadwayi. The sequence continues at coordinate 150,549 of JAQFVV010007126.1, forward strand.
TACATAATAAAGTACCGGTACTTTATACTTTATGTCAGGGGTCCCCAACCTTTTTGCACTTAAGAGCACATTCTATAATACCGGCCAGTTGGCGGGCACTATTTATTTTTTCAATGTAAATTTATAATATATAATAACGCAGCAAAGGTACATCCACTTTTTCTTTTAAAATATATATGTTCTACAATAATATCAACAAATAAAAAATCCTTCTCCTTTTTTCTTTTCAAAAACTTTATTTTTTATCTCAATACTGAACATATATATACATTAATATACAAAACTCCAACGTTTCAACTGTTTTATCTCATACAGTCATTTTCAAGGATCTGCAACAATATTAAATACATATCAACAAATAAACTTCAATTACATAAAAACTTTCTCTTACATTAACATAATAACAAACATATAGAAATATATTTTACTTACAGCTTTCTCCCACTGCTATATTTTATTACTCTTTTTTTTTTTATTTACATTGTTTAATTACAAATATATCTTAAAATCATCCAAGAAACTTTCTATACAAATTTAAATACCAACTCTAATTTCCAAAAACCTCCCCCTTTCTTTAAATTTTATCTAAAACCCATCTTAAAACTACATTCCTAAACTATATATTTAAATGAATATAAAACAAATTTAAATTTAAACATTCCTCCCACCCCACCCCTCTCTCTCTTTTATACAAAAAAAACTTCTAACAATTTACCTAAACCCATTAAGCATTTATTTTAATTATACAGCAATTTATTTACATTCATTGTAAAGGTTTAGGTCATAAAGAATTTAGTATTAAAATGTTAGAAAGGGTTAAAAATTACAGGGAAAGGATGGTTAAAGAATTTTTTTATATAAAAAAATATAATCCTACTCTAAATAGAATTAATGGAGTAGATAAGAAATATAAATTACTGTATAATTAAAATAAATGCTTAATGGGTTTAGGTAAATTGTTAGAAGTTTTTTTGTATAAAAGAGAGAGAGAGGGGGGGGGATGTTTAAATTTAAATTTGTTTTATATTCATTTAAATATATAGTTTAGGAATGTAGTTTTAAGATGGGTTTTAGATAAAATTTAAAGAAAGGGGGAGGTTTTTGGAAATTAGAGTTGGTATTTAAATTTGTATAGAAAGTTTCTTGGATGATTTTAAGATATATTTGTAATTAAACAATGTAAATAAAAAAAAAAAAAGAGTAATAAAATATAGCAGTGGGAGAAAGCTGTAAGTAAAATATATTTCTATATGTTTGTTATTATGTTAATGTAAGAGAAAGTTTTTATGTAATTGAAGTTTATTTGTTGATATGTATTTAATATTGTTGCAGATCCTTGAAAATGACTGTATGAGATAAAACAGTTGAAACGTTGGAGTTTTGTATATTAATGTATATATATGTTCAGTATTGAGATAAAAAATAAAGTTTTTGAAAAGAAAAAAGGAGAAGGATTTTTTATTTGTTGTAAATTTATAGTTGGATATTGTTAATAATACACCTAATATACAAAAAAATATTTATTTCAAAAATAAAATTTTAACGTTTATATTTTAACGCTGTAAAAGTATAGTATGCTCTACAATTTGATTACAATATAATACAATAATTGATAAGAAATTTTAAAAATTAAATTTATTTCTATCAGATAAATAATTTTTTATCGTGTTCGGATAGCGGCGGGCACACGTAAAATGGTCTGCGGGCGCCATGGTGCCCGCGGGCATAGGGTTGGAGACCCCTGCTTTATGTTATATATACAATATGTGTTATCCACTACTTTAATCATTTACAAATCTTCAATCAAAAACTGGATTCAGCTATCTCAAATTCAAATGCAAAGACGTTTTAGTTATAACTAACCAGACAGCTGAAAAATGTAATTACATATTAAAGCAACATTAGCTCTGACTTGTGTTAAATTTTTCAAAAGCCTTATTTTAGTTATTGCATAACAATCTACATATATTTGTAATTAACCAAAATATTATTTTTATTTCAAAAAATATAACTGGTCAAATAAAACAAATTAGCAAAATATATATTATTAACAAATGCATTAATAAGCATATATATATATATAATAAATTATAGCCTTGTTTGGTTTGGTGCGGTTGATAGAGTGTTTAAATTGAGATCAAGAGATCTCAAGATCGACTGTTCTGGTGCTCAAACTTCTTATGAAGAAGATTAGAGCTCTGAGGAAGACTGCTGGACAGTCGAAACTGTAAGGAAAATAAAGAAGGTTAGGAAAATTTGTTTGCATTCATGTGTATATGAAAGAAGTGGTATAAGAAATATATATATATTCTTATGAACTCCTGAACAATAACGCCATATATGTTTGTTTGTTTTTTATGAATTATAAAAACATAAAACAAGTGTCTGATCAAAACAGAAATAAAAAATCACAATATTAATACCATATACCAAATAACAATGCAGTAATTTACAATGCAATATATATATATATATATATATTTGTAGTGTGCTACTTAAATTGTAAATATATAGAAACAGCTTATATGCAAACTAAGAATTAAGAAAGCAGTGAATTCTTATATTTCTTAATGAAAACAGGGAATTATAATAATCTCTTTCTGAAAGAATACAATGTAATTATCTTTCTTAGTTAAATGATAATCCATAGGTTGCTTATACTTTCATGTTTACAGTTTATGTTACCCACCACCTTAACTCTATATATATCTTAAACAAAAAAATGAATTCCGTTGCCAAAATTCAAATACACACATATTTTAACTATATAATTAGATTATAGATTAAGGCAAGTCTAATTTTTAATTAAGTTATCAAGATTAGAACTCTAGAAAATTTAAAGTTAATAAATAACCATGCTGAATAACTATTAATGGAAATCTAAGAGGATTCTGCTACGTCCAAAGCTCAACCCGGGGAATCTACCCCTTGAAGTTAATACTTGGATGCAGTGAAACTATACAGATGGCATTGTAAGCTCTGGGTCAAATGAATTGTATGCATAACATTGAATGCTTTTGGGAGTCAAGAATATATACATATTTATATCTGTTAATATGACTATAGTTTTATAAATAGTCTGTTATTATGTATATTAACTTACTAATTGGTCTGATGATTTTTTTTAAAAGTGTGAATTCTTTAGTATCTCCTGCTTTTGTGTCTGTTCAGTTAACTTGAGAATTAAATGTCAATGATGACAGATATTTACCTAGTGAACATAACATAAATATAATTTCACATACACTATCACTAAAAGTTTTCATTTTATGTAGTTCACTCCTACCTCTTGCCATATTACTGCCTCTTTATGTATGGAGAAAAAATCTAACCCTTCATTCATATTTTCCTGTTCACTTAAAGCACTAAATCAGCAATTGCATGGATTTATATATTTGTGGCTTCTGTTTAACAATTTATAATTAATAGCAGTCAGCAGACTATTTGCTTTTACTTTACTCACAACTTATAGCATAGATTAGTGATTCTCAATCTATAGGAAGCATCCCAACGACAGGACACTATGAACTTGCAGGTGATAGGTGCTATTTATGTGAAACGGATTTTCAACAGTGTTATATTTAAAAACTAAATATAGAATAAAACTAATATTTGAGCTAATTAATATTTAAAACTAAATAACATATAGACTCTAAGATTAAAAAATTGTTTTGCAAAACAAGCTCAAGGTTCTCATTAATTTTAATTAAAAAGCTTTTAATAATATTTTAATTGTTTTATATAATTTTTATGTAATAATTTCCAATTCAATTTATTTAAATCAATGTATTCTAAAGGCATATATAAAAAGCTTAATTACAGAACACATTATTAACAATAAACAAAAACAAAAAGAGTAAAACAAAAATAATATATTTATGAATACAGAAGTAGATCACAATTGTTTAGATATATTGATTACATTATTTATTTCCCTTACAGTTAAGTGATAAATATCCACATCACTATAATAGGATTAAGCAACGTTGGATGTCTAAATAACAAAGAATCTCTTAAACAATTAGTTATTAGAGGGAATTTGAAGACAGACTTTCAAGCTCTCATCAGTCATTCACTCCATCTTATACAATTGACCCACATGACCACATACATATGAAAAAGACACATGATCTCCAATATATGTATTTTGTGCTAAAGCAGCACTCATTAGTTGGTCCAGATCATCATCTCCCATGTATATATATAATCAGTGCTTGGTTTATATTAAAATGAAGTGGATGACTCAAGGGAATTTGAAGTCTGCATTCAAACCCCCTAATTTATACTTATATTCAAATATTAAATTACTTCTAAATTTGGCAATGTAAAAGTCTTCCCATGTTTCAAACACATCAGGACACTGTAAGAAATTTCATTAATGCAATTTACTAAGTTGATTTGTCCTTTGACTACTCTTGCCAAAAATAAAATATTAAGATTTCTTAACAGCTTGAAGGAAACATGAAAAAAATTACATACTGCTCTAAACATTGCATTATAATAACTTGTAAATTTTCTTTGTACTGCATCCAAAGCTCTATTATAAGGGTGATTGTCAGACTTCCAAACAACACTGCCATAGTTTTAAATTGGTAATACCAAAGTCATGAAAAGATATTCATAAGTTTCTCTATTAAATAATCTTACTCTCCCAAAGATGCAAAATTTCTCTATTAAATAATCTTACTCTCCCAAAGATGCAAAGTTTCTCTATTAAATAATCTTACTCTCCCAAAGATGCAACTCACAACTTTTAGAGCATAAATAATGTATATGATTTAAGTAAAGTAACTTAGAATCTAAAATTATAGCTAAAATCTTTATATTCATTTACCTTCAAAATATTATTTCTTTTTCATATATAATTAAATAGTGTGGGATTTGTTTTCCTGGAAAAAGTAATCATTTTGCTTTCATCCTCATTTATGTTCGTGTAATTTCCAATAAACCATAAATCAAACCTTTTGATACCATTTTATAGATAATTACAATCATTAGGTGATTTAATGTATTTATAAATATTAATATCATCAGCAAAGCATGAAATGCTGCAATCAGATATTATGTAATTTAAGTCAAAAGTATATATATTGAACAGAAATGATTCTAAAACAAATCCCTGAGAAACACCAGATTCATTAAAATAATCTGATTCACAATCCAAATATCACATGATCACCATTCTTTATGCTTACACAAGCTGTTTTCATGGAGGCAAAACTCTCCATACAATAGCACTATTCAGCACAGACCAAAGTAATCAAACCAAAGCTACTCACTGATGAAAGCCACAAACTAGAAACTAGTCTGGGGATATTGGATGAGGAAACACTAGGTAGAGATTTTATGCACAAACCTTTCTGCATCCACTGATTACTCTGGCTTGCACTGAGTGGTGCTACTGTATGGAGAGTTTTGTCTCTGTTAATCCAAATATTTAACAAAATAGGGTTTTTTATGCAAAAAAAAAAACATGCAAACCATTCTAATCATGGTTTAGTTAATCCCAGATAATCTAACTTACTAATAAATATAGGGTGAGAAATCTTATCAAATGCCTTAAACAAATAAAAAAAATTGTATCAACTTGATTCTGATTATTAATAGTATGTGCCACAACATCAGTAAAATGCTATCATGTTAGTAGTAATAGATGTGCTACTCATATACCATGCTGACATTCTGGAATAAATTTTGTCAGGTAAATATAAACAGTTTCATATACAACCAATTCAAGTAATTTAGCTGGAACTGATAATATCGAAACTAGTCTATAATTTTCAAGTCTATCCTTATGACCATTCTTATATCTAGGAACCATGTGGGAAAAGTAATTTTTGGATAGAAAGATTAAAAATGAAAAGAAGTAAAGAAGCTAGAATATCCATGCAACTAAAACAAACTGAAGATTTATTTTTTAGTCTACAAAAAGCTGGCAACGCTTGTTAAAAATTAAATTTTATAGGAGATAGGCAATCAGAAATGATAGTATAGCCAGAGAAATCATTTGTATAACACTAATGCAAAAAGAAAAAAATCTGCAAAGCAATTAGATATTAACAAACGATTGGTTATGATATCATCATTAACTTTGAATGGGATTTACAATTTGACTTTATTTCTTTTTATAAATTTCCAAAAATTTTGGGATCATTATGCATATTACCTTCCATCCTTAGTAAATAGGTTTTTTTTTTAATCCACTCTTTGTCCTTTGGCAATTGATGTAAGATTCAAAAAACATTATTATATAATAAAGAATTTGTTGACGTAAATAATTTGATATTTATTTTTAGTCTTCATTAATTTTTATAAGTTTATCAAAAAACCCATGCATCAAAATTATTCACGCGATTCATTTTCAAAGGAATAAATTTAAATATTACCAATGCAATTATTTCATCAAATTTTACAGCTGTACTATCTGCCTCCAAGCAATTATATACTTCATTTCAAGAAATAATAGCTAATTCTAAATATAAATCAAAATTCCTCTGCCCCCCCCCCCTTATAATTCCTAACTGTTGATGGAAAAAAAAATGTTCTGCATTCAAAGCAACGGGAATATAGAAATTCAAGAGAGTGAAAGAAGCACATCAAACTTCACAAGTGGAGTACTCACACATACTCTAATAGTACAAAAAGTAGTTAATATGAGATCAAAGAACTTTATTTAAACTATTAACACAATAACTGTTTCAAGTCAGATTCATACAATTCATAATGCTAGTAATAGTAATAGATATTTTGTTTCTAAATAAATTATTTAACTTTTATTGTGCTAGTTATTTTGGATTATCCAAAAACGCCTAAAATAAATAGTTTTTATTTGCCTATCTACTGATGTTAAAATTTTTTATAAAGAAAGATGATTTAGAGACATTTTGATATTCTTTGGGTAATAAATGGAATCCAAAAGGTTGGATACCATTGGCAAAAATAATAGGCAAGTTCTTCAGTAATAAAATAGTCACATATAATACTTTTCATACATTTTTGAATATTTAAGAGCTTTGGGGCTAATTTGGCATGAGGAGCATTTATCATCAACTGCTGAAACTTTACCAAATCAAAATATGATAACAATTAAATCCACATTAATAACTCTCTTTAACTGGTATCATTTAAAAGCTAAAAATTTAAAGTGTCATATTTTTCAGTTTTTTACTTATATTTATGAACAAATATTACTAATATATGAGGTGTACCTAAAGATAACCAGAATCAGTTTCTAGTTTGTGGTCTGTGCACTAATATATGCTTCTTGCTATTACATACTTCTTGCAGGAACCCTTCAAACTAACTACAAAAGATAACATGTAACTGAATCAAAGCACAC